>CM046398.1:2409809-2427309 GCA_025413875.1 Rhododendron molle | reverse complement strand
GTCCATGTGGCACTATGCTTTACTTTGTGTGTTAAATGTTGAGCATGATGACGTGATAATGTGAGCATGCTATCTAATATAGAGTTGAATGATCTTGTTGGTTTAGTTTCAAGATTACAATAAATGATTTCTAATTACTTACATGAGAAGTTCTACTGCGGAGTCTATGCATGAAAACGAGACACATAAATTGAAAAAGTAGAAACTTGACACCTAAGGTGTGGTTAATGCAAAGATAAGTTTTGAAACCGCAATATGGCCGGACTTAGTAGCCTATTGTATGTATGAAAAACCCGCGATGTGGCCGGACTTGGTAGCCCATCGTGTGGATTGCGAAAACCACAATGTGGCCGGACGTGGTATAATGTGTCAGACTTTGTAGATAATCAAAGGAGAGTTGTTCACCTTGGAGGCCTTTGGAGCCGAGGAGCTGGCTAGGATGGAGGAGCAGGCGGAGCTGTAGATAGGAACCTTAGTTTCCCTTTCCTTATGTAATTATGAACCCTTGTAGAAGTTATGATGTAATGATGAGCCAGACTCCATTTAGTTTTATCAATAAAATGTTTATTTAACGTACCTAAAATTGAGGGCGTTACAATATCCACATAATGCTTAACCTAACAAGCCATTCTGATGCCCCATAGCAGCATGGTTCATATTCAAGAAAGCCTGATTCAGTTCTAAAGGAATATTTTTGGCTGTAACATCTGTATTCGGCCAATCAGATTCAGGTAAGACTTGGTGCGACCGAAGATAGAGTGATTCGACTATGTTGGATGCTAGCAAGGGAAACAGGGGAAGCTTGGGCGGAGTAAAAGTGAGGCGCCCCTTTTCTTTCTTGCCTGCCTCTCCGCTTCTGTCGGCATAGAGGAAGGTTTTCACTCCCGTTGAGAAAGAAGAAATGCCTAGCTCAGCTTCCTAGCATGACACATCGGCTACGCCATCAAAGACTGGAATGATCCTCCAATTGCTAGTCAGGAAATATCACCGCTCAATGGTCTTCTTTCGCTGCTCTCTTAAGCTATCGCTCGCTTAAGACCCAGTGAGAAAGCGAGCTGGCTGAAAAAGTCCTTTCCTATTTCTCTAATAACGAATAAGATAAGCTTCATAGCTCCAACCTAGAAAAGGGCAGATATTAACCTTTTCTTTAGAGTCCCACTTGAGACTTGAGAGAACAAAGGATGTTTTAGCAAAGCATTGGTAATGCCTTAATCAAATTAGACACTTGGATAAAGTTGCCAGATTTTATACATTAATGCTTTGTTTGGTTTGTGATTTGAATAGTGTTTTTGGATAATGAGTGGAGAGCGAAATGAGAGTAATGATTGGAGAGAGAGATAAAAAGTTGAGAGAGTGTGTGAGAAATGAGAGTAATGATTGAAAAGTTAGAGAGAGAAATGAGAGTAATAATTGAGTTGAGAAATATTTTTTGAGTATAGTAGTTAAGTGAACAATTGTGCATACCGATGCTCTGGACTATCAATAAAGGAAGCATGCTAATGTGCACATAAATTGAATTGGGTCTTTAGGCCTGCCCTCTTTGATGTCATTCGGCTTTGATTTGGGGGCATGATGCCGCAGCAAAACAGATATAGGGGGCCACTGTTTCAATGGTATTTTGAGAGTAACCACTTTGTGCATATTGCCAAAAGTTAAATCTGTCTCCAATCCTCCCTCGCCCATACCTCCAATGATTGGGGACTACATGAGTTTTGTTGTTGTTGTAGTAGTAGTGAAGTGAACAAGGCATAAGGACCCTTTCAACCTTAGCAATCGCAACAAGTTAGATTTTGGATGGGCACCCAAATCTAATACAAAGAGTTGCGCAAAATGTAAGCTTACAATATCAGACAGCTAGAAAATGTCGAAACAGAATACAAATAAGTAATATCGGATTATACAAAACACAAAATGTCAAAGCAGATTAGAGCATGATTTTCGCTTCTGATTCAAGGCGTCTAATGCATAAAAAATTACCTTGTGTGCAAGACCACTGTGAAAAAGCTTTCCTGTGACGTGAAGTTTCCATGGTAGCATACCACCAGTACCAATGCAAGGTTGTTTATCTGCTGTGTCAATCCAAAACCTGTGCAGAGATGGAGACCACAATTACATAGTACTGAAAACTTCTAAGTTCCCTGCAATCAACTCAAAATGCTCCAACTAAAAGTTTCCTTTCATGTACAGGAGATTTTAACCACTTACAGAGGACCATTCTTTAACTTATTAAGCAAGCCATCTTTCACTAATGCATCCACACCAACTCCTGTGATGGATGAGTTCTCTTCACTAGCTATGAATACTGCAACTACAGTCGATTTCAACTTTGGCTTTGTGTCACCCAACCTCTTCATAAGTTCAGTTACAAGAGCAACATGCCCTAAACAATCGGTCGTTCCACGGCCAGAAAGTTTATCCCCATCAATACTCAAAGAGAAAGGATCAAAATCCTGCACATAAGATCATCATCAGAAGCACAACAGTCATGATTGTTAGTCAACCAAGAAGGATCTATAATAATTTCAGTAGATTAACAAGTTCTTGTTAAGACCGATATAGTAATAAATGGCGTACTATTATTACATGGATGACATTCCATTTGCTCAACCTAAATATCAATGTCGACAAAGATTGAAATCAGCAGAATCCAGATTGTATTTATGAAAAACCTTGATGTGGATGAGGCTTAAACTCGCAAAAAGTACAGCATTAAGCACAACAATGTTATTCACATATCAATACAATATCTCAACCAAAAAATCCTCACTTGGTCATTCAAAAAGGAATTATCAATCATATATCCAAATGAAACAAATTATAGACACAAATATCAAAAGAATTCACATTTCAGTTATCAGAATCTCAAAACATAAGCAACTGATAAAAATGCACAAATATCAAAAGAAACCCAAGTCTATAAAAAAAGAAAAGAACACAAAGAAGGTAGCTATCCATAGTAAAGTTTTGATTACGTAAATCCAGATCAAACCCATTAAAAAAGCAATGCAAATGGAGAAAACATATGTAAAGAGAGCAGATTCGAATTGAAAGTATCTCGACAATAATCAACCCCACAAGATATTCAGCAATTCCACCACATCTAATGTTCCAATAGATGTATACGAGTTCCTACTAATAGTTAAAGTTTGAAGAGGCAGATTGATCCGTTCAACATAAGTAGATAACCCACAAAAATTAAAACAAAGAAAAAAAGAAAAGAAACAAGAAGCATTCAAGCTCCAAAGTCAATTCAGATAAAACCTCCAAAACTAGAACAAGAAATCAACCCTTTAGACTAAACTAGGAAAAACCCACAAAAAGTAGTATCCAAAACGAAGAGGAGAGAGAGAATCAGACCCAATCACTAGGGTTAGCAGTGACAACATCCATGTGCATTCCAACGAAGGACAAGATCTTGTGTGGTTCAGTTCCAGGGTACTCGACTATGAGGTTGCCTCTGTTGGGATGATAAGCGACGTGGTTGATGATGAGTGGGCCGCCGGTGGTGGTGCTGTGGGGGAGGAGGACGTCGAGCACGTGCCTCACGATCCTGTCCTCCTCTGGGATTAGCTCTGGTGGGTTGTTCTGGACGTGCTTGGACTCTCCGATCAGTTTTGAAAGGAGGGAGACGAAGGAGTCTTTGTTGAGGTCACCTAGAGCGTCTTTTACGGAAGGGGAAGAAGCCATGGGGAGAGAGAGAGAGAGAGAGAGAGAGAGAGAGAGAGATCTGTTACAGAAAATTCACCTGGGGCGTATGAACTATGAAGAAAAAATCCTAGAGGGAATAGGAATCGATTTTAGTGCTCTCTTTGTCCAAGTACAGTCTATATTCTGTGAGGATCATCACATTAGAGAGGGAAGAGGAATCGATTTTAGTGCTCTCTTGGTCCATGTACAGTCTATATTCTGTGAGGATCATCACATTGGAGAGGGAACAGGAATCGATTTTAGTGCTCTCTTTGTCCAAGTACAGTCCATATTCTGTGAGGATCATCACATTGGGAGGACGTGTCAATCGGCCGGGCCAGGCCACACGAGTACGGCACAACCCAGTAGGGTGTGAGCCGGCACAACAAGGCACAAACACTAAAGTGGGTGGAGTTTGGTCATCATTTCGGAGTCCATGGCACGACATGGCATAGTTAGGCATCGAAAACAGCACATATTGTTGTAAGCCGTGAGCCAGGTCGGGCCAAGGCTATTTTGGTATAGCATGAGACGATCAAATGGGCCAACATGGAGCATTGTAGGCATAAAAATAAATAGGCCGAGCGGCACAGCATGGTCTATTCGACGCTTCTAAGATTGAGCAAGCATACAGTAACAATCTTGATTGGTCTGGCCCCAAGAAATTGAAGACCATGGCCATCCCAAAAGAAGAGTCCTCTGGATCGTATCAGGTCAATTTGCGTTCACGGTTCCACCCTTAACTTAAGTTCTGCAAAGTAACTTCTACTACACACTACTCTTGTGTGCTCACTTGTTGTTCCATGGAGAATAAATACACATATATTTTGTACCTTTTAGAATAAACTACAAAAAGTGTCTAAGAAATCTATGAGATAAATTGGAAAAATGTGCAAACCAGATATCCGCCTCCAATAATTTTTGCATTTTGCAGTTTACCAACACTTGACAGAATGAAAAAAATACAAACACAGAAGATGCTTTTGAGCAAGTGTGGTGGCCTCGGTTACGAGCTCGGTGACCTGGCCACATGATGTGATCCCGGCATTCGAGGATCCTTGAATCGAAGACGTATATAGATTTCATCCCTCGGATATCTCCTCGGTGATGCCCTCGGGGTCAATCCCCTGTGCTGCGTTGCTGTCTGCTACCGTGTCTCCGCTGAAGATATTCTTGAAGCCATCAACAGAAAGTTGCGGTCCCCACAAAGATCATGTAGCGAACTCAATCATTGGGATTCCCCTTTCCCATGTGCTCCGTAACCGTTTCTTCTCTCCCGTCATGTAGGACGTCACCCGAGGCGGTTACTTGAGCGTATATTCCATGCGCTAGCTTGGAGTTCAAGAAACTCTAGGTCTATAAATACAAAGGGACTCTAACCTAAAGAGGTACGCCACAAAACCTTAACTCTAGACCTAAACTCTACCCCTGAGATCTAACTTGATCGTCGGAGGGTCGCTGGGCTTCCACAGCCCTAGTGACTTCTTGCAGGTCCCAGGCGGCGGAAGCACGGAACAGCGAAGGAGGGAGCCTAGCCTGAGCCTTGGTCCTTGTTCCCATAATTCGAACCCTCACAATTGGCGACTATGCTGGGGAACAGCCAGTCTCACCACCGTTCATCACCCTCCACCCAAAGAGCTCCGTCAAGACCTCTCGTCGCAACAATGGTGGAAGTCGAAGATCCTCACCCCAGTGTGACAACCCTCGGCCTCGGACCATTCGGAGAACCAATCCTGGTTCCTGGCGGGGCCGGTGCCCCAGGGAAGGCTCATATGTCATCGGAGTCGGAGCCGGAACTTCAACCCTGGACGTGGGAGCCGGCACCGAACTCCACACCTACATCCGTCACTTGGAGCGGAAGATCGACGACTTGTCAACAGCCGTGGAACGAGACAAGCACGTCCGTGACAAGCTCGCTAAGATCAAACATCTCCTTCAGATCTCCACATCTCATTCCGCGGGAAGCCGTGGCGGAAGGAGAAGCCACCAAAGCCCTTCCCCAATCGCGAGGGGGGCCGTTTGATCGAACACCAGCCTCGACCTTCTGTCAAAGACCGTCTCGAGCCTCCTGTTGCAAAGGGTGGTCGAACTGAAGGTGGCGCTGGGTGTAGGGAATGCTCCCGTTCCCCTGACCCCAAAGACCCACGAAGGAAGCGGTACGCCTTCGAGAGGCTCGGCGCCGGTAGCGAGTCCGCCTCCTCCACGCACCCGGTCAGGAGAGGGAAGGGAGCTCGTGAGCCCACCCCTAGCTTCACCAAAGTTGCCAACGACGAGGACGGCCTCCTAGAGTTCCAAACAAAAAGGATATCGCGAGCGCCTCAAGAACGCTCGAGCCAAAAGCCCATTTGTCTCGCACCCAGGAGAAAAAGGTGGTGGAAGCCATGTTACGGAGCGCCTCGAGCCCTACGCTCGAGATAGCTACAAGAAGGACCGATAGGAGCGATCTCATCAGAGATCAGGAAGCATCCCACCGAAGAGGAAGGAATATGAAAGGCTGGACGAGTCGGTGCCAAAAAAGCGTCCCGCGACAGAGCGTTTAGACGGTCTTGACTGTTCGATCCGACCTCATCGCGACGCCTGACTCAAAAGACTCATGACTTCCCCCTTCACACTGGAGATCGACTCGGTCACCCCCCCAAAAGGATTCACCTAGCCCAAGTTTGCCAAGTATGATGGCAAGACCGAGGCGTACACTCACTTGGTGCAGTACAAGCTCGTCATGTCTCTCTTCCTCCGAAATGAGCCCTCGGACGACGCCTTTCTCTGTAAGGTCTTCCCCGCCAGCCCCGGGAACCTAGGCCTTACATGGTTTAACCAGCTGCCTGCCAGGTCAATCTCATCGTTTGATTACCTATGCAATGCCTTCATGGCTCAGTTCGTCACAAGCAACAAGCACGAGAAGGAGATTGATTCCCTCCTCTCTCTCCGAAACGACCCGACGAGACGCTCCGCCAGTACGCCGGTCGTTACTGAGAGCTATTCAACAAAATCGAAGGTTGCGACGGTGTCATTTCAGCCCGAGGATTCAAGCTCGATCTCACCTCCCAGGACGAGCAGGTCTACGACGACCTCACCCGCAACAAGCCTGACTCCATGAAGGACCTCATGACCCACATCGAAGGCTGGTGCCAGCTCATCGAGTCAAAAGCCGAAAGGGGCATCGGGAAGTCCGCGAGCTCCAAAATCACAACCATCTCAGCGAACTCTTCGGTTCCCGCTCATGTTTCAACGCCTAAGAAGCAGGTCAACAACATCAAGCAATCCCCGAAGAAGGGACCGAAGCCAAGCGACTTCAACGCTGAGAAAACCGTTTTCACTGTTCCTATTTACCGGCTCATTGATCAGGTGAAGGATCAACCCTTCTTCTCCTTCCCGACTCAGAAGCTCGGCACCGAGAACGGCAAGATCAAAAACCCCATCGTCCGCTGCAGCTATCATAATGAGCAAGGTCACTTCACTACCGCCTGCAAGTCCTTCAAGGCCTACTTGGAGCAGCTTGTTGCCGGTGGTCACCTCAACCATCTCATAGATCACGAGAAAACAAAGGCTCGGGAAGAGCGCACCGAGCACGGAGCCGAAGAAGAAATTCAGACCATTCATGTTATCCACGGCCCTCTACACCCCGAGGCTGCTCGCATCATCCGTGCCGAGTTGCACAACGCACCGTCCTTCAAACAGGCTATGCTCGTCGGTCCCGACACCAAGCGTGCCCGCACCGATGACGGTTCAAAGTGGACAATCACGTTCACCGAGAAGGACCTCGATCGTGTTCAGCTACCACATAATGACGCCCTCGTCGTCACACTCCGCATCGGCACTTTCAACGTCCGCCGCGTCCTCGTTGACCAAGGCAGCTCGGCTGAAGTCATATACTACTCCCTGTTCCAGGACCTGAAACTCTCGGACACCGACCTCCGACCTTTCGAAGTCCCCCCTCATCGGCTTCAACGGGGCCCCGGTATGGCCTCTCGGGTTGATCACTCTCCCCGTCTGCGCAGGCTCGGTGGTCCTTGATATGGAGTTCGTGGTTGTTGACGTCCCTAGCCCTTACAATGCAATCGTCGGGCGCACCTGGCTCCATAAGTTGAAGGCCATCGCCTCCACTTATCACCAGGTAGTCCGCTTCATCGGTGCTAACGGACGACAGGAGGACCTGTACGGTGACCAAACCGCGGCAAAACGGTGCTATGTTAACGCAGTCCGAAGTAACAGGAAGACTTCCTGGGTCAACCTCATCGAGGTCCCCGAAGCCCCTGTTCTGGAAGACGTCGATAGACCCGCCGACGAGAAAGCAGTTGAAGAGCTTGTCACCGTACCCATTTCCGAAGACGGATCGCATTTTTTCCTTGTCGGTTCCTCGCTCAGTGACACCGAGCGGAATGACGTGGTGGAATTTCTCAAAAAGAACATCGAAGTATTCGCATGGACTCCCTACGAGATGCCCGGAGTCGATCCCTCTTTCATTTGTCACGAGCTCAACATCGACAAGACCAAGCGCCCTATCGTCCAGAAAGCCCGGTGCTCCTCTTCGGTTCATTCCGAAGCTGTTATCGAAGAAGTCAACCGACTCCTCAATGCCAATGCCATCCGAGAGGTCCAATACCCCAAGTGGTTGGCCAATACCGTGGTTGTTAAGAAGAATGAAAAGTGGCGCGTCTGCGTTGATTATTCCAACCTCAACGATGCCTGCCCAAAGGACTTCTTCTCCCTTCCAAGGATCAACCAACTTGTTGATGCTACGGCCGGCCATGACTGACTCAGTTTTATGGACGCCTACCGAGGCTACCATCAGATCGCCATGAGCGAAGGGGACATCGAGAACACGGCCTTCATCACCCCCCATGGAATCTTCGGATATCTCGTCATGCCCTTCGGACTCAAGAACGCCGGGGCAACTTTTCAGAGGATGATAACCAAGATGTTCGAGCGTCTCGTAGGTGACACAATGATGGCTTACATTGATGATATGGTGGTCAAAAGCATGCTCGCCGGTGATCACCTCACTCATCTCGCCAAAACCTTCGAAATCCTCAAACAGCACAAACTCCGCCTCAACGCAGAGAAATGTGCCTTCGGTGTCAGCTCCGGTAAATTCTTAGGACACCTCGTGTCCCAGCAAGGGATTGAAGCCGACCCTGCTCAATTATTGGCCATCGAGAAGCTCTCGGCTCCCCACAACAAGAGGGACGTGCAACGCTTGACGGGCATGGCCGCTGCCTTGAACCGATTCATCAGTCGTACTTCCGACAAGTGCCAACCCTTCTTTGCCCTCCTGAAGGGCAGCCGACGGAGCTTCCAGTGGACCGAGGAATGTGACCGAGCCCTGCAACAATTGAAGACTTAACTCTCCGAAGCACCGCTTCTCGTCACGCCTCGGGACCAGGAGGACTTGTTCCTGTATCTTGCCGTCTCCTCACATGCGATAAGTTCGGTTCTCGTTCGACAGGAAGGACGGAACCACCAACCCATCTACTACTCCAGCAAGACGATGACTCCCGCCGAGACACGCTATCTTCCCCTGGAAAAGCTCGTCCTCGCCCTCGTCTCCGCATCTGGAAGCTCGCCCCATATTTCCAATCCCACTGCATCATTGTTCTTACCGAGTACCCGCTCAAATCACTCCTCCGCAAGGCGGACCACTCCAACCGAATCTCCCAGCCTCGGACAACAATCAAAGCCCAGGTACTTGCCGACTTCATCGCCGAACTCACTTCGGCCGACCCCCCGTCCCGAAACAGTCCTCCAAGCCAATCCAAGCACCGCCTGGAAGCTCTTTCACGGCGATGTGTGGAAAATGTACATTGACGGCGCGTCTAACAACCGAGGCGCCGGGGCTGGAATTGTGCTCCTCTCCCCTTCCGGCGTCCTGCATGAAAGCTCCCTCTCCATCAACTTCCCGGCCTCCAACAATGAGGCTGAGTACGAAGCACTTATCTCCGGACTCAAGACTGCCGAAGCCCTCGATATCGAAGAACTTGTCATCTACAGCGACTCTCAATTGGTGGTCAACCAGCTCTCTGAAGAATATGAAACTCGGGACGACCGAATGTGTACCTACCTCAGCTCCGCCGTCCGGCTCCTCAAAAGCTTTAAGGCCATTTGCGTTGAGCAAATTCCCAGGGAACAGAACGCTCACGCCGACGCCCTAGCTGGGCTCGCTTCGGCCTGCGCAGCTTCGGAACATCATTCCATATCCTTCAGCTCCATCGACAAACCCAGTTTTGAACTTGAAGTTTTAAGCCACAAGGTTCTTAACATCGAGCTCGGTCCGAGCTGAATGGACGAGATCGTCGGTTACTTGAAGGATGATACCCTCCCTGCCAATAAGAAGGAAGCGCACCGACTTCGCAACAGGGCTGCTTTGTTTTGGCTCGACCCCAATGGAAAGCTTTACCGCCGGTCCTTTACCGGTCCCTACTTGTTGGTAGCCCACCCCCACCAGGTCCCCAGCATCATCGAAGAGCTTCACTCCGGCGACAGCGGTTGCCATTCTGGTGGGCGCTCACTTGCTCACCGAGCCATTACCCAGGGGTACAGGTGGCCCACCATGAAGAAAGACTCCGAAGACTATGTCAAGCATTGTCGCAAGTGCCAGATGTTTGCCCCTATCATCCACCAGCTGGCTCGGGATCTCAGCCCATTCACCAGCCCCTGGCCTTTCTCTCAATGGGGCATGGACATAGTTGGCAAGCTCCCCGTCACACCCGGAGGCTTCAAGTTCCTTTTCACCGCCACCGATTACTTCTCCAAATGGGTTGAGGCCGAGCCCCTGGTCACCATCGAGGAAACAGATGTCATTCGCTTCGTCTGGCGCAACATAATTTCTCGCTTCGGCATTCCCTTCGCCATTATCACGGACAACGGCAAGCAGTTCACCGGGCAGCGGTACCGAGCTCTCTTGGACGAGTATGTCATTAAATGGGACACCTCCACGCTGGGCTACCCATAGGGCAATGGCCAGGCCGAGGCCGCCAATAAGGCCATCTCCTCCGGCCTCAAGCGCCGACTCGAGTCCCGCCGAGGCAAGTGGGCTGAAGAATTGCCAAGAGTCCTCTGGGGCTACCAGACCACACCCCGACGCTCGACAGGCCGTACCCCATTCTCTTTGGCCTTCGGAATGGAGGCTGTTATCCCTCTGCAAGTCGGTCTTCCGACAATCCGTACCGAGAACTTCGACTACGAGGTCAACAATGAAAACATTGCTGCGGATCTCGACCTAGCTGAGGAAGAGCGTGAGACCGCCAGGATCAAGCTTGCCTCGTACCAACAGGAGGTTGCTAAGGGGTATAACCGAAGCGTCCGCCTCCGGTCTTTCAAGCCAGACGACCTCGTCTGGAAAAAAGTGATAGAGAAATCAGAGAAGAGGAAGTTGATGCCCAACTGGGAGGGTCCCTTCCGAGTCCTAAAGCACCTAGGCTCGGGCAATTACAAGTTGGAAAAGCTGGACGGTTCTCCAATCGCCAAGACCTGGAATGCCAACAACCTCAAGAAATTCTATGGCTAGCTAGGCTTCGACCACCGAGGACCTATCCCTTTTTTCCTAAGTTTTTTCCTTTTCCAAGAAATGCTTATGCGTACCTATGTAATCACATGTCCTACTTCTGTCTCAATGAGAATTTTCCTGTCATCCCTATATGTTATTATTCTCATCCCTTACTTTTTACTACTCGGTTCAACCTTGTTTGAATCGTTTTACCTTTGACTTCGGGAATCCGTCCTCCAATGGGTATCCCCCTCGGACGCAAATCCCCACTAAGTCACCACGGCCTTCTCAGTCGTTCGGACTCTCGGTTGTTGGTCTTAAGGAAACTCAGCCTTTTCCCGAGCCCCTTATCCCGACCTCCTTGTACGTCATCTACTGTTAAGGATTCGCAGAATTTCGAAGCCATGGCCTATGCCATTTCCCTTCGGGACTCTAGCCCCAATCCTTTAGCAGCATATCTCACCCTAAGTAACTCTCACTCAGGATACCTAAACTAACTAGCGACCGAAGCACCTAGCCCAAAGCAGGGGCACGCGCAATTCAATTTTTGACTCCTCTTTGCTTCAGGCTAGGTCCCTCTATCTCCCTTAACAGGGGAGGCACTTCGATGATCGTTGTCCTCACTTTGGTTATTTCTCTGCCTACCATGCAAACCTACCGGGCACAGGGGCTTGGCATCGCTCCATTTCCTCACACCACTCTGTACATCTTTGAGATATCCTCGGTTTATGCTTCGGTTAAAGCTTTTATTTCATCCAAAGTTCAAACGAAGGAGGGGCAATGGAACCCTTCGGTTACAGCTATAAAACCATACAAGTATCTCAGAAGATAAAAGCAGTGTTCGGTAAAGAAGGAAACATTCATTCAACAAAAAGCAAAATGTTTGAAGTCAGAAATTCCTACGTCAAACTACTACAAGTGATCAGGCTTCGGCCAACTGTTCGGCACCTGTCACCGAAGCATTACTTACAAATTCCTGGAGCGGCAAACTCCAAATGTCCGGAGCCGTCCAGCCAAAGACAAAAACTGAAAAGAAGGAAAAGAAAAAATCCTAAGTATCCTGAGGAACTGGAGCTTCGGTCGCGTTGGCGGCTGGAGCGGTAGTTTGGCCTTCGGGAGGAATCCCTGCCTCGGGATTCTGCACCTGCTCATCATCCTCCTCGAGCATCGCGAGTTCCTCAGGTGGTGCTTCAGGCAGGGCTCGGAGTGCAGAGTCCTCAGGGAGGTTCAGCTTTTGCAGAAGGGCCTCGTGACTGAAGCGAAGCCCGTCCAAGAAGTGGTCTCGGTACAGCTCGTTCTCGATTTCTCGTACCTGCTTCTTGTATTCCACCCCAGCCGCGTCCCAGCCTCGGTTGTAGCCCTCCTACATCGCCTCTTCCAGCTCCCTAGCCCGAGCGACCCTTAGGGTTCCGACATCTTCCTCGGCCTTGGTGGCCCTGCCCTCGGCAAGTAGCCTCTCTCTATCGCACCTTTGGAAATCCGACAGGTAGAGTTCGCAGGTCTCCCGGGCCAGCTTCAGGTCCTCCTCCTTCTGGCCCAGCGCCTTCGTCAGCTCCTCGTTCTCTGCTTCTCCGCCTTGCATCGACGATTAACCGAGAGAACCCGAGCGCCAGCCTGCCGACACAGGGTATATAGGAGGATTTTCACAAGTACAAAAATTTAATCGAAGGGAACAAGAAGCTGAAGCAGCAAAAAGTTTACCGTGAAAAGGGCCTGCGTGATCTCCGCAGTCAGGTCCTCGGTGAGACCGTCAACGGCTTGGGCATCTAGGGGAAGGATGCAGCCCTAAAGCATGCCGTAGGCCACGCCGAGGTTCTTAACGCTGTCGGCATGGGTGATCAACCGACCAGCGTAATGTCTGAACTCGGGAGTCCAGGGTAGCTCCCGGGGATGGACCCAGGTCCCCTCCGCGCCGTCGGCGGGCTGCTCTTCCCTTCTTCCCACCTGCTCGTCCTCGACGTTGATCGGCTGCTTATCAGCGCTTCGGCGGCCGACCGCATTCTCATGTCGAGCCCTCTTCTCCGGAGGCCCCTGCGGAGAGACAGGAGACACACCAGAAGTCCTGGCGCCCGGCGTGCCGATAGGAGCAGTGGACCTTGGCCTCGTGGTCTCTGGAGCCTAAGGTTCAGCACCTCGCGTGTTCCAGGTCCGACCATTTCCCCGCTCAGTCCTATTCTTTCCGGGGTCTCCCTGTCGGCCTCCTCTCTTATGATCCCCCGAGGTCCAGAGCTGCTCCCCTCGGTATCGAGCGTAACTCCTCCGCTTCCTCCCCCTCTCCCTGCTGCTCGGCCTCGACCTCGGCCTCGTCCACGGCCAACCCTCGGTATGCCTTGTTACCTTGGTCTCTTCTTCAAGTAGCTCGTGTACGTCGACTTGTACCCGAGCAGTTCTAGGGCGTATCGGTTGGTGATTGGAATGGCATAGGCGGCGTCTATCCAAGCTTTATTGGCTGCCTCCCGAAGCCCGTGCACAACTCCCTTGGCTGCAATAAGACCAAAAAGGAAAAAAAAGAAGTTAGTACATATTCAAGGAAGAATTGAAGTATGCAACATAATTTTCGAGGCCTAAAGTTTACCGACCAGGTGCCCCGGCCTCAAATTGAACTGTGGTAGCTGTGTCAGCACTCTCCCCGGGACCAAACATAAAGTTCCCGGAGACTGCGACGTAGATGCCCGCCCACTCCTCGGAGTCCAGTAGGCGGTCAATCAGGAAGGTGTCATAATCTGACCTGCATGACAGGTAGTGTCGGGCACACTCTCGGTTGATGCCCACCAGGTACACCCCGAAGAGCTCTTCTAGACCAAAAGTCAAGTTGTATTGCCTCCTCAACTCTATGACGCTGGTTATGATTCGATAAGAGTTTACCGTGACCTGGGAGGAGGTGATGGTAAGCGTCCGAAGCACCCTTCGGACAAACTGATGGAGGGGGAATCTGACTCCCCCCTCGGTGATTGCCATCAGGGGAAAGAACAGCTCCCCTTGGCGGTGAGGAAGATTCAAGGGGTCGGTATCCCGAAGCAACCGGACCTCGACATCCGGAGGTATGTGAAGACCCTATTGAATTCTGCGTATGCGGTAGGCGTGCCGTTGAAGTACTGACCCAGGAAGGGACACGGTCTCATCGGCCTCCTCCACCCCCGAACCTCCTCGGGAGCACCCCGCGTATGGTCCCGGGGCGTTCGATGTGCTCTCGGGTTCTGTCATACTTGGGTCAAAGGTCATCACTTCACGTCGAGCTCGGTCAGGGTCAGCCGGTTCAATAACGTCGATTGGGATTCGGTATAGTCTCCTGTTCCAAGCTTGTCGAAAGAGGCCCTCGAGTGTGGAAGAGTCTAAACTACTGGAGCTGTCCGAAGAGAGATCAACGACCATCCGCCCCTACCTAAATAGAGACACGAACGTGCAAAAAACTCATCAGCTATGTGCTTCGGGGAAGGCAACGGGTCCTAACGCTCGGGACGGAAGGATCATCACTCTTCGATTGGTTTCGGTCTCGGTCATCTCGGGGAAACTCCTCCTCGGGATGAGCCCCCCCTCCCCCCCCTCGGGTCTTGCTCTACCCCCTATGGGTCTAGGATTCAAGGAAGGCCTCGGGAAGAATTAAGGCCTCGGGAAGAACATTGGGCCTCGGTTTCAGGAATCGCAGCGGAGAACGCCATCAACACCGCGAACCAGATGGCGGCGGATGGCGTCTCTGCCCCAATGGACGTTAAAAACAACGCAAAAACTCGAAAAAAAACTATCAATACTTGAAGATTGAAGTCTGAAGAATAGCATACCTGATTTTCGTTTGAAGATCTGCCCTCAAATCACTCGAAAACACGATCAAAATGTCAAAATACATGGCGGCAACGGTTCGACGTCTTTCCAGAGGCTCCAGTACCTTTCTCTCTCCTCCTTCTCTGTTTTTATAATGGAGCGGATGAGCGGTTATGCGGGAAATGAAGCGCCGTGCACCGAGCCGTTGGATTGGCGACACGTGTCTCCATCGGATGATCAAGAACGAAGAGTCTGTACAGGGTTCAGAAGCACCGGTTGACCGAGCCATTCGCATTCTGACATGTGTCCTCGATAGGACGGTTCGTACCAATCATCTGACGTTTCACGTGCTGGGACAGCTTTTGGACTTCAACGCTTCGGCTAATGCTGACATGTGGCTCCTAGGGCTGGGGCTAGCAATCCTCGGCTACCAAAGTCAATTCATTCCTCGGCGCCTCAGATATCGGAAGCTTCGGTTGTGCCGGATCACGCAAAGGGTCAACTCCTCAAAGCCGAAGCAGTCGATGCGCTCCGAGGAGTTGAGGGGCTATTGTGGTGGCCTCGGTTACGAGCTCGATAACCTGGCCACATGATGTGATCCCGGCATTCGAGGATCCTTGAGCTGAAGACGTATATGGATTTCATCCCTCGGATACCTCCTCGGTGATGCCCTCGGGGTCAATCCCCTGTGCTGCGTTGCTGTCTGCTACCATGTCTCCGATGAAGATATTCTTAAAGCCATCAATAGAAAGTTGTTACACCATGCGGTCCCCACAAAGATCATGTAGCGGACGCAATCATTGGGATTCCCCTTTCCCATGTGCTCCGTAACCGTTTCCTCTCTTCCGTCACGTAGGACGTCACCCGAGGCGGTTACCTGAGCGTATATTCCACGCGCTAGCTTGGAGTCCAAGAAACCCTAGGTCTATAAATACAAAGGGACTCTAACCTAAAGAGGTACGCCACAAAACCTTAACTCTAGACCCAAACTCTACCCCTGAGATCTAACTTGATCGTCGGAGGGTCGCTGGGCTTCCACAGCCCTAGTGACTTCTTGCAGGTCCCAGGCGGCGGAAGCACGGAACAGCGGAGGAGGGAGCCTAGCCTGGGTCTTGGTCCTTGTTCCCATAATTCGAACCCTCACAGCAAGTAATTAGAACTAGGATAGGTGCTTATCGATTTAGACAAGAAGGGAGAAAACAAAAAAAACAAAAAAACCTGACTTATGGCATCATGACATGAATTTCTAAGATGGAAGTTTGAATATTTCTTTTGACATGAACAATCTGGTTTAGTTAATCCAAGGTTACATAGCAAAAAATCATGGACCAAGACCTACCTAATTGTCAATATAGTGCTACGTTACTACAAATTGCTATTGTGTTTGTAGACTTCAACGAACCTAGGGACAGAGCCATAATTTGAATTCAATGTGGCAAAATTAGAATAAATTTATCATTCTTACTGAAAAAAAGAACCAGTGTTCTATAGTTGATCATGTAAATTTATATCTGCATTAAAACTATTATGCAGAAAATAGATATAGTATGATCTTGAATTCAATACATCTCAAGAATGATAAATAACATACCTTTGTTGGCCATCGAGATTAGAAGGAACAGACCCCTTAATTAGAAACACCTTAATTCTTGGCTCACCTTCTTCTCTCTGTCTCTACTTTTCTAGAATACCCAGTAACTTTAATTGATGGAAAAACAGTAGGAATAAGAGGTGGGTATTCTACCTTTTATAGAGGAGAGAAGAGGGCCTTAGAGATAATTAGTAGACACCTAATCCATCAAGGTCTCTTTTATTATCAAGAGTTTTCCTTCATCTATAATTATAATTAGTAATCGTAATGAACCATATCACTTCATTGGCTTATCTGATAGCGGAGTCCCACATGCACAAAACGTGGAGGCTAGTGGGCTACATTAATAGGAAAAAACTAACATTCTCCCACTTGGCCCATCAAGCCGATTGTGATGCAACGTGTATTTTTTCAAAATATGCATTTCGTTTAAAACGACTCGAGTGGGCTCCACACTAAAAACTTTGACACGTGATCACGGACTTAAAACAGCCAATAGGTTCGAACCAATTAGAAACTTTAATACTGTGATTAATTTAGACCACCAAAGTGAGTCATAGCGGTTGTATAGCACCATGCCATATTCTCTTCTATGCACCACACCATTGATAACCTTCACTAACCAAGTCCATAATAGAAAAAATATCATTATTTAGGCTGTAATGCCTATAGCCCCTGTAATTTGTCTTGTCGAGACATTTCTTGTTGAACATAATCCAAAATAATATGTGCACGCATAATTGGAAATAGGGAAATCAGAAACAAACTTTTATTTGCGCTAAATAGTGTCAATAACAATAAGCACTCAACTACTAATATCAAGGATTGCTCAAAAGACCCATCCTAATAACATGTTCTTTGTATGTCTTCAGAGGCAATCCCTTTGTCAACGGATCGGCAATCATAAAAGTGGTGCTTATATTTTCAATAAACACTTGTTGTTTCTGGACTTGTTCTCTAACAACCAAGTACTTTACTTC
>CM046398.1:2162309-2404809 GCA_025413875.1 Rhododendron molle | reverse complement strand
CCAGCCTGTAGTAAATCAAGGGCAGAACCTCCTCGTAGATAACCCAATGTTAAGAGACCAAGTTATGGGTCTCATACAAGAAGTTTGTGGACCTCGAACTCGGGGGGTACAACCTCAGATCTATAGAAAACCATACCCAGAATGGATAGACACAACGGCTGTGTTCGGTTGCAATTTTCGGCAATTTCCGGAAAACATTTCCGGAAAAAGTGTAATCATTACCTCTATTCACTTTTCTCTCATTCCAATCATTACTCTTTCATCCAATCATTACCCCTATTCTCTTCCAATCATTACCCCTATTTCTCTCTCTATCTCTCTCCAATCATTACCCTATTTCCAATCATTATCCCTATTTTTCTATCAAATCATTACTCCAACAACCATTTCTAAAAACCAAACCAATCACTAACTCAAAATTTTTTTTCCGAATCATTACCCAGAAATTGCAACCGAACTTAGCCAACGTTTCAGAGCCTAGAGAATTTAAAGTTCCAGATTTTACTTTGTTTTATGGGGATGAGAGACAGTCTTCTGTAGAACACATTGCTAGATTTTCTGCCCAATGTAAGAACTTGGCTCAAAATGGCTTCATGAAGTTGAAGCTATTCCCAAATTCTTTATCTGGGCCAGCTTTTGCTTGGTATACTAATTTACCACCAGGATCGATAACCAATTGGTTTCAAATGGAAGAGGTGTTTCATGCACAATTCTTTCATGCAGAACCTGAAGTCTCTATGGCAGACTTGGCTAGGTTAAGGCAGAAACCAGATGAAAAGGTAGCAGATTTCATATCTAGGTTCAAAAGAGCCAGGACCAAGTGCAAACTCCAACTACCAGAGGCAGAATTTGTGAGATTAGCACAAGATGGTCTGGAAAGGGAGCTTCGAAAGAGGTTCGATTCCACTGAGTTTAGGGACTTTGCAGATTTAACCTACAAAGTCACTAGATATGAATCATTATTGGAGGAGGATACGGATAGACATAACTCTTCTTACTCCACGTATTACAGAGATCCTAACTTTGAAATTGATGCTACAGAAATCATAGAGCATGATCCTTGCGTTTGCGAGCCCTTAGTCCAGAAAAACTTTACTATAGGGCAGAAATTTAAGCAAAAGGAAATCACTAAAGTTTATTCCTTAAATGTAACAAAGGCTGATGAAATCTTTGATTATCTGCTAAGGAAGAAGATCATTAAGCTGCAATCAGAAGTTAAATTACCAACTGCAGAAGAAAAGCATGGAAAAACATATTGTAAATGGCATGATTCTTGGTCTCATTCAACTAAGTCTTGTAATGTTTTTCGTGACAGAATTCAGGAACAAATCAGGAAAGGAAGGATTAAATTCCCTGAAAAGGCTATGGGAATGGATGCCACACCTTTTCCGAAGATTGAAGAAGTGAATACTAACGTGCCAACTTCCTTGGCTCGAACTGTCAAGAAATACTGGCAAGACAAGGAAGCACTAGTGAATATGACTTCGGTCCAGCCTACGAGGTGGAAACCATATGCCAGGCATCCTCGAGGCATGGGGCTAAAGCAAAATCATTATAGGTTAGCCAATGCTGGTTTTTCGTCACAGGGCTTCTCAGGAGCAAATCATCTGCCCATGCTCGAAGCCTCATTCTTGGAGTGCTTATGCGTGGGATGCAGAGCTAACTATTTGGTTTTCAAGGACCTGGACAGAAAAGGAGTTAGCCTGTTCCCTAAAGAGCAGGTAATGAAACGAATTGCTCCAACACCAGCAAAACCAAATGAGAGTAAGCCTTGGTTGGCTTCGAAGAGGGATATGCCTTCGAATACAGTCCCTTATGCTCAGAAAAGGGAAGCACCTCCTCTAAAGAAAGCCAATATTGGTCAGACTTCAGAGGCACAAGAAGAGGCTAAGCAAGACGAGTTTACTTTGGTAAAGGGCGTCCCTGATTGGTTTTTGAAACAGGTCAAGCCTGATTTGTTTCACGGATATAAGAATCCGATCAAAGGCGGAAACAAAACCTTCAAACCACCAAATTCAAACTCTGGTAATTGGGTGTTGATAAGGGATCCCAAGTCCAAAATCCCACAGATGGTTCCTTTGCTCTCAAGAACACAGAAAAGGAAGCTCCAAAGGAAGTATTCACTCTTTCAATCGGGAGAATCCTCAACTGGGGAAGAGTCTGGAAGGGGAGTAAGGCCTAATCCAAGGTTCAACAGGGCTCAAAGAGACCCGGAAGAGTTTCGAATCCAGTATCGAGAGGGAGAAACTCTACAAAAGTAGCATCAGCGATGCTCGAAGAAGACTTCGAAGTACCCTCTCCTAACTCATTGGCTAGCTACCAGTCCAGGTTGCTAGAAGCCACGTTGGTAGAACAGGAAGGGGTAGAAGGAAGCTCTTCTCCCATGGAAGTATCAACACAGGAGGTCAAATCCAAAGAGGTGGTGAAAGAAGAAGCAACTAAGCCAACCATGGAAACGGCAAGCATCCAATTTGGAAACCAGCCAGAGGTTCAAGTTAACATGGTTTATCCATGTTCGAGGGACTTCTTCAACAACGGCCAGGTATCCAAAGTTCAAAGTAATGCTCAGTTGAACATGGGCAAGTCAGATACCTCTGAGGATACACGCAGCGATGAGGAGCTAAACATCATATGCAATGATTGTGATCTAGAGGAAGTGGCCCATATCGAGATGGACGAAAATCTGGTATGTGAAATTGAGCAGAATCAAGAGAGTTTGGAGGTAAGCTCGAAGGAAAGTGCTTGTTTTGTACTAGATTCTATGTCGGACATCGAATACCCATTGGTAATAGATTTAAATTATGTGGAGCTTTCATATCCATTTAAATTACCTACCAATGCTATGCGACAACATTTACGTCCACTATATATTACTGCACACTTTGATGGAATCCCACTTAATAGAATCTTGGTGGATAATGGGGCTACAGTGAATATTTTACCTTTCCAATCCCTGAAAAAGTTGGGAAAAGGAAAAGCGAAATTGATTCCAACTAGCACATCCATTGCAGGATTCACAGGGGAGAGCCAACATGCCAGGGGTATAATCTCCATTAGATTGGCAGTAGGCGGAATAGAAACAGACACTGCTTTCTTTGTGGTGGACACATATGCTAAATATAATGCTTTATTAGGAAGAGATTGGATTCATGTTAATGGCTGTATTCCTTCTCCTATGCATTAGGAATTAATGACAGTTAAGTATGATAGAGGCAAGGAAGTGGGTGTTGAAGGAGTCAAAGTTGATCCACATCCATTTAGTGCCACATCAAATTTTGCTGAAGCAGAAATGTACAAGTCAGATGTAGTTCCCTTGAGTGAACTACTCTAGGCAGCCACCTACCCAACCAACGAGATGGAACTGGGAGAATTGGCAGAGCTGAAGTGGTGTTGATTATGAATCAGACACCACAAAGGATGATGCTGCTTGGATGTAAGTCCAAGAGAGAGGTGGAAAAAGAGGCCAACTCATTGGCTTTAGTAAGATATGTTGCTTTGGGGATCGAGCAGAAGATTCAAGAGGACAACATGTGGGAAGACGTTCTGCAAGATAATAAGCCTCATAAGGAGGAAAACAAGCTAATAGAGCAATTCGAAGCCCAAGATCTTTTGGAGGAAGTAAAATTGGGAGATGAAGAAGATCCCAATCCAGTGTTTATTAACAAACAACTCGAATCAGATATGAGGGCTAAGTTAATAGCCCTGCTGAAAGCAAATAAAGAATGCTTTGCATGGAGTTACAAGGAACTGCCTGGATTGGACAGGAAATTGGTGGAGCATAGGTTACCTATCAAGCCACAATTCAAACCTGTGAAACAACCAACCAGGAAGATGAGTCCAGAAACTATTACAGGAGTCAAGAAAGAGATGCAGAGACCGCTAGATGCAGGTTTCATTAGAACAACCAGTTACGTCGAATGGCTATCTAATGTAGTTCCAGTCCCTAAAATGAATGGAAGTATTAGGATCTGTGTCGATTTTTGAAATCTAAATACTGCGACTCCTAAGGATGAGTATCCTATGCCTAATGTGGACATGCTTGTGGGCAGTTCGGCTGGACACAAGATGTTATCCATCCTAGATGGGCATTCAGGATATTACCAAATCTGCATAGCAGAGGAGGAGATGTGCACAAAATAGCATTTGCTTGTCCTGGTAATATTGGCATTTTTGAATGGGTCAAGATGCCATTTGGGTTAAAAAATACTGGTGCTACATACCAAAGAGCTATGAATACCATTTTTCATGATTTAGTGGGAGGTTTTCTAGAGTGTTACGTAGATGATATCACCGTGAAGTCAGATTCTGATGATGATCATTTGCAACACCTTGAAAAAATGTTTCAGCAATTGAAACACTACCAACTGAAATTGAATCCAGAAAAATGTGCTTTTGGAGTATCAGCTGGTAAATTTTTGGGTTATTTGGTCCACAAAAAGGGAATACAGGTTGATAAGAACAAAGCAAGGGCTATTATTGAAGCCAAACCACCTTTGAACAAGAAGGAATTGCAAAGGTTTCTTGGTCAATTAAATTTTCTTCGTAGATTTATATCCAATACTGCAAGCAAGACTAAATTTTTCTCTTCTTTGTTGAAATTAAAAGAGGGAGAAGATTTCAAGTGGTCTAGAGAGCATGATGATGCCTTCGAAGCCATCAAGAAGTACCTTGCCAATCCGCCAGTGTTGATGCCTCCTATTGAAGGGAAACCAGTGAAGCTGTACTTGGCAGCAACTCACAACTCAATAGGAGCATTGTTAGCACAAGACAATGAGGAGGGCAAGGAAAGAGCAGTATATTATCTTAGTAGATTTTTAAATTCCTGTGAATGTAAATATGCTGCAGTAGAAAAGTTATGTTTAGCTTTATTTTATGCTTCCAAGAAACTCAGGCATTATATGTTGCCTAGAGTGACTTATGTCATTTCTCAAACCGATGTAAGCACATGCTTTCGAAGCCAGTGCTTAGTGGGAAGATTGGGAAATGGATAGTATCTTTGATTGAGTTTTGTCTCGAATATATACCTCAAAAATCAGTAAAGGGACAGGCATTGGCCAATTTTTTGGTTGATCACCCTAGTGAAATCGAAGTACCTGAAACTCTAGAGGCCATCATGGCTGATATCAAACCATGGAAGTTATGGTTTGATGGGTCAAAAACTGCTCAAATGGCAAGGGTGGGCATAATTTTGAAATCCCCTCAAGGTTTGAAAACTAAATATGGATTTCAACTCAATGAGGGACAGTGTTCGAATAATCAAGTAGAATATGAAGCATTAATCATAGGGTTGGAGATTTTGCTCAAATTAAGAGTGGATGCTGCTGAAATCTTTGGAGATTCTCAGTTAGTAATTAATCAGCTGAATGGGCAATTTCGATGTACCAGTCCAGCTTTAGTACTTTACTACCAACATGCTAAGAGGCTGATTGATCAATTTTTCATGATTACTTTAACTTACATCCCTAGATTCTTCAATGAAGAAGCTGTTGAGATAGCTCACAAGGCATCGGGATATAAACTTTTGTCAGAAAATGAAAAGGAGTTCTGTCAGTTAATTAACGCTAAGGAAATCTTTACCTATGTTAAGCACTAGGTTGATTGATTTCGAAGCGTTAGAGGTGAATCTTCCTCCTAATCAGAACGAGGATTGGAGGCAAGTATTGATCGATTACTTAACCAAACCAGGTGCTATGTCAGACAAAGCAACTAGGTTAAAAGCACTGAACTACATTATGTATAATAATGAGTTATTCAAAAGAGGGATGGATGGTCTCCTCTTGAAATGTTTGAACAAGGTAAATGCTTTTAAGGTAATGGCTGAGGTCCATGAAGGAATTTGTGGAGCACACCAAGCTGGTATAAAAATGAGATGGTTGATAAGGAGATATGGGCATTATTGGCCCACTATCCTTAAAGACTGCATCGATTATGCCAAGGGATGTCAAGCATGCCAACGAACAGGGCCACTTAAGCATTTACCAGTCATAGACTTACAGTATGTCATAAAACCATGGCCTTTTAGAGGATGGGCTATGGACATGATTGGGATGATTTATCCCCCTTCGTCAGAAAAACACAAGTTTCATTTTGGTAGCTACTGATTATTTCATTAAATGGGTGGAGGCTCAACCTTATGAGGAAGTCAATCAAACTCATGTTATTGACTTCATAAAAGGGATTATGTATAGATTTGGAAGCCCTCAGACAATAACAGTAGATAATGGCTCTATATTTGAAGGGAAGTTGGTTAAAGCTTTTGCTAATAACCATGGAATCTCCTTAATATATACTAGCACGTACTATGCTCAATCAAATGGCCAAGTGGAATCAACCAACAAAATTATCAAAAAGGGAATCCAAAGAATGGTGGATAAAAACCCAGAGACTTGGCATCAGTTGTTGTTGGACACATTATAGGCTTATAGGAATACAAAAAGAACTAGCACGGGTACTACTCCATTTGCTTTAACTTATGGGCACGGTGCAGTTCTGCCTGTGGAAATCACTGTGAAATCTCAAAGAGTGGCAGCCCAAAATGATTTAGACACCCAATCATATCATCAGGCCTTGCATATGGAACTAGAGGATATTGACGAAGCTAGAGTAAAGGCTTTAAATCAAATCATGCTACAAAAAGCAAGAGTGGCTAGGTGCTACAATAAGAGGGTAGCCCTTCGAAGCTTCGATGAGGGTGACCTTGTATGGAAAGTTATTTTACCCATCAGAGATCGAAGGGTCAGGATGGATGGATTAGGAAAATGGGCTCCAACGTGGGATGGACCTTTCCAAGTTCATAGGGTCTTGAAAGGGGGAGCCTAACATTTAAGGAATTTAAATGGGTATGTCCATCGAAGGAAAATAAACGATAGACACTTAAAGCCCTATGTCCCTTCCATATGGGAGTCATTTCATAAAAGACAATTGTCTTCGAAGAAATGAACCATGCTTGGGGATTAGCTCTTTTCCAGACATACGTCTATCTTATTGCAGCCGTTGGCGGTTTTGTCTGCCATGTTGTTCGAAAGACAAGGGGAGATAGAGGTAATCAGGTGTCTAGATTCCCAATAGGTTGTTGATTATTCAGAAAACCAGGGGATATGCGTTGAAAATTAGTTACCCTTGCCATTTAGACGTCCCAAGGGGATAAGGTGGGAAAATTGGAAAGCCTTTTCTCACCGAATCAATCGTTGAACACTTTGGTTAGAGTTTTAGTAGTACTGGGAATGCACCTAAGGGATTTGAGCACCTTAGTAGCAAGAAGGAAATTGTGCGTTCGTGGCTACTTGTTCGATTTAAGCTCATGGTTGCTTCGAAACAATTGTTAGTACAGTTATGGTAACTAAGCCGCAAACTCTGATGACAAAAGTTTTTTTTATTTTCATAAAAGCACCCTAGTGGGTGCCGATACAAAGTAAAACCCAAGGGGGTTTTAAAGAAAAGAACAGACCCAAGTGGATCTGAAAAAAAAAAAGAAAGAGAGATCTACTATGATCTCTAAAAAGTAAAAGCGGCCTTTCCATGGCTCAGAAACCAAAATGAGGGTTTTTTGGTGACCCTCATAGTCCCAAAGGTGAGTCCTTACGGGGACCCACCCTCCGGAGGACTTTTGGCCTCATGAGCTGTGAGGACGTCCGTGAGATCGTCCCAGGTCTTGGCCAAACATAGACATGAAGATGTCCCCACGTCCACCAACTGAGCTCGTAGCTGGCAGATCTCGCTTCGAAGGGCTCGAAGCTCGGCTTGCTGGTCCTTCTTGAGCTCTTCTATGAGTTTGGCCATTCTTCTAGCAAACTCCTCCATGAGATCAACAGGCTGAGGAGCTTGGGGGTTGTCAGCCATATTGAGATTAGGGAGCAGAAGTAAAGGGAATAAAGGAAAGAGATGGGATGAGTATTGACAGCTCTGATTGTTTATTTATAATCCCAAGAGCGTGAGGATATTTCCCTGTAATTATTACGGGTAGTAAATTGAAGGTAGGCGTAAAGCTCTCGAAGAACGAAACGTCTAAGAGAGATAGGCCGCCATCAGTCATATCAATAAATAATACAGCTAATGAGGAGACTATTGGGGACCTCTGAAATGAGTTGTACATAAAATCCAAATTTGTCATATCTCGAAGCATTTGTTTGGGTTTTTGGGACTACTCACTAAACGTTTTTTTTATTGAAAGGGTTTTGTTTCCTCTCCTTTTCAAGGGGATGAGTCTGTGATAAAGGAATGCCAACATGTGCAACAGAATGAGCGTAACAGCGGAAAGAATACTTTTTAGGAAGATTTTCGTTTGTTACAACTAATCACAAACTTAGTTGATATTAATTGGTTTCAGAACATACGGGCTTCGAAACCAACAATAAATCCATATTTGACCTGGTGGTCACGACATGAAACTAGATGGGGGTACAATAATAAGAATCTTTCTCTGGTCATTACATTCATAAGGAAAGTTACATTCAACGTGCCCATCTAGAAAACGGAAAAGAAAAACCTAATTAAGCATAGAAGTATCCCAGTTGTCCTAGATGTGGGTCTCCATCAACTGAGATACAAAAACTTGATCTAAGCTCCATTGGTAGGTAGACGTACTCCGAGACCATCTCGTTAGATTCTTTGGTCTTCGAAGTCACAGCTTGACGTGAATACGTCATGAGGGCTGATGTGTCTATACCTAGGAGCCGTAGCCCAAGAGGAAGGCATCATGAGAGCTGATATGGCTATATTTCGAAGTTGTGCTTCATAAACTCTGGAAGGCGTATCATGGTAATCACTCTTTATGTGGAGTTTCAGAAGCTTTGAACTCTGGACGATGCAAAAGATCAAAGGGAGTGGTGAGTTTCCCCTCTCAAAGCCCTTATTTATATTGGTAAAAAGGGAGGTGGTCATTTAATGTTTCAAAGAGAAGTAGATGAGAGGTCTTATCTAATTTTTCCGAAGTTAATGCATTGATACCTATCCATTCCAGTAATTGGATTGACATGTTACTGTACGAGGCTTAAACAAAAAAAAAAATACGAGGATTAAGCATAAAAAAAAAAAAACAAAATATATATTACAAGTGTGGAGTAATTACAAGACCCATATTGGACATTATTTCCCGAAGGGAATGAATATTAGTGTCTAATAGTGAAGCTTGGACAGCTTTTTTCTGCTACACGGCTCGAAGCGAGGGAATGAGCTGTGGCAATGTTAGTTCAGCCTTCGAGGTCTCATCTTCCAGTACTTGGGATTCAGCAGCAACTTTGTGAATCTCATCTGTGATCCTTTGCAGTTCATCTTCTAGCCATGCCTTTCTCTTATTGAGTTCTGTAAGCTTGTCCTTTCGAGCCTGATGCAGTGAAAGCTGAGAGGCAAGCTTAGAGGCTGTAGCTTCCGTTTTATCCACTTTCATAATGGTTTCTTTAAAACTTTCGGATAAGAATTGGTTGTGAGCAACCAATTTACCAAATTGATTGAGGTTTTCTCGAAGAATGGAGCTAGTGGACGAAGGGAGCTCGTTCGAGAGAAGCAAAGCTTGGTAGCACACTTCGAAGTGATGAATTAAACCATGTTCGAGGAGAGCAGGGAGCCCTAGGCAATGTAGAGCTTTTAAGTGATGTTTTAGCATCCTAACCTCGTCTCTTATGGGAACATGTTTAATTCTGAAAGATGGAGAATTGGGAAGTGTGGATGGATTCAGAAGTTGCTTAAGGCTTTCCAATGGATTAGAAGAAATGGGAGAAATGGGGTCAGCTATTCTATCACAGAATAATCCCAACTGGTATCTGTAAAAGGATACATCGAAAGCCACTATGGGAAGGTCAATCGAAGAGGAAGAAGGTTCATTAGGAGATGGTAATGAACTGAGTTCCAAAGAGGGAATTACTTCCATATCAATAGCAGTGTTATCCACCTGAAGCACGATAGGAGGTAAGGATAAATAAAACAAGCAGTAGAGACACTTAAGAAGGTGTTTAGACTTAAAACTACTTGATCCTTCGAAGACGTAGGAACATCAGGGCCTCGCTTTTCAAAGCAGATTGGCAAAACAGGAGTGGAGGGAAGTGAGGAAGAGCCCTGCTCCAAAACCGGTGAGGGATATGGAAGGGGACCTTTCCTTCGAACTCCCAATGGCTCAGCAACTTTCAACTGGCTGGCCATAATACTCCTGGATGTAGGAAGATCACCAGAAGTTGGGATTCCCTGCGGGAATCCAATACAAGCGTTAGGTTTAATGTAGCCATTAATGTATGACATCGCTGAGAAATCCATTCTTACCTGAACAGGAGTGGGTGGGATGGATTCAGCTAGGGATAACAACAAAGTTGTTATATCAAGACTCACTTTGGCAGAATCTTGATGAGTACAAGTCTCTCGAGCAAGCTGGGGCCTCTTGGTGAGGAATGACAGGCATGGTGTTTAGAGCCTCTTGTTGAGAAATGATAGACAAATTGGGTGTCGATCCCTGGGACTGTAGATAGTGCTAGAAGTTAAATGGGCATACATATGGAAAATTGAGATATACAAGAAACACATGCAGTCTACCTGGTCAGGTAAAGTAAGTTCGTCCAGTGTCTTGCTCTTTCTAACAGCCTTTTCCTTTCTTTCATAAACAAGGGCCTTCGATTTGTCTTTTTCTCGGCCTGAAGGAAGTACATGTTGGGTCAGTAAAAGCCTTATTAAGGGTTTATCATCAGATTGAAGAGAGGGGAATTGAGTTACCTTTGGATACCAAAGTCTCTATGTCAGTCTCAGTTTCTTCGTCACTGGAGGAAGGCGTGAGTTTGAGCTGTCTGGTGGCTCTAGTTCCTTTTGGGGCTACAAAACGAGACAAGAAAGGTAAACAACATAGTCTATAAAATAAAGGAGTAAAGGCAACTGTTCAAGAAAGGCAATCATGGAGGTTCAGTTGGCGACTCAAGGTAATGCTTGGTGGGGATGACCTTCTCAGGCTGGGGAGTTGTGTTTCTCCTCTTCGAAGCCGTTTTTAGGGAGGAGGTAGAACCTTCAGATAAGTTATGTAAGGACCCGTAATTTCAAATTTATTTAAAAGGTTTATTCGATATTATAAATGAGGAAAATATGAAATTTGTTGAGTTTTAATTGATTTGGGGTTATTGTGTTAAAGCATTTCATTTAAGGGGTGTGAGTGTGAAATGTATGTGTAGTGTGTATATAGCATGTGTGTGTGTTTGTAGGGAATAACTTTCCCAATTCACTCCTCTCACTCTCCCGTCCATCTCTCTCACTCTCGGCTCTCACCCTCACTCTCTCACCCATCCAAAATTTCACCCATTCAACCCAAAACCCACACAAAGCATCCTCCAATTCTTCTTTCCTACGCTTATTGTGGTCTGAATTTTGTGGGTTTGAGCTCGGTGGAGGCGTATCCCATTTGATTCCGAAGTTTGGAGCTAGGGCTTGGAAAATCTTTCGATTTCGTTCTTGAATCTTGAGGTAGGGGATTCTAACTCTCAATATATGTAAATGACTTGTTTCTTGTAGCTTGATTCTTGCCTTTGATCATGGTTATTGTTGTTGATGTTGTTGTGGCTGAAAAACCCATCTCTGTCTGTCAAAAATCTGCCCGATCCACTTTGTTATCGATAACATCTTTATTGTTATCGATAACATTATATCTCAAAGCCCAGAAAACTGTTAGTTATCGATAACAATTCCTAACGTTATCGATACCCTCGCGTCTGGAATGTCCATAGCCCTGAAGTTATCGATACCTCCCTATTTCGTTATCGATAACGTTGTGTTTGACTGATTCCCCGACCTCGAGTTATCGATACCCCCATTTCTTATTATCAATAACACCTTGCAACTATAATGTTTTGCCAACCTCGGTTCCCATTCCATTACCTTGGGCTCTAATCACTCTTAGCTTAACTTAAGCATCATTCTCATGGTTTCAAACATGATCACCAGTGCATTTTGACATCATCGAACATACCCATGAAATTAAAACTTTGTTTAACATAATTTTTTTTTGAAAAACTCTTTATGAATCAAGTTGTGTTTTGTACGGCATTTTCCAAAGTGGTGAAATGAATTTTGATACTTTACGAACACGACGAGAACGTATCGTAGAGTGTTTATGAGTGCCGTAGGTTGTTCGAATATCGTGGTGGGCATAAATGGTAGATGGGAGCGGCATAGTGACTTTAAGGGTAAGGTAGTAACTTGTATCTTCACAACTCGTTGAACCTTTCGATCGTCCTTGGTACACTTATTACGGGATTCAAGTATAGGAACTAGTAGGTCGGATACTTTGGAAACCGCTTGTAAGTAGCATGTTGCGTAGGTGCGGAGATATAATTGGAGGTATGGTGAGGACATGTGTATTAGTCCATAAGCGATACGGTTGATTGTTGGCCTTATAACGCCATGTGATTGATTGAATGATTCTTGGATTCGATTGAAGGATTTGATGTTTGTGAAACGGAAGTGGAATGAATGTGGAAAACAAATGGATAAAGTATTGTAGAATTGTATATAAATGGGCTTAGTGCGTCATGTGCGATGCGGATATGTTAATTAACGAATAGGCATGAACATGTGTGTTTGTAGATGTGTATAATGGTTGGTTGAAGAATTGTGGTACAACCGATAGACTGATGATGAAGTTGATTATGAAATGGTGGAGGGTCAGTTAAGCGATGTGCGTTTCCGCTAACCAATGTTTGTTATTATTAAGGGAATAGACTCGGGGTGACACTGCGCTCGAGGGAATAGACCCAAGGTGACCCGAATGATTGTTATTGTTGAGTGAAAAGACTCGGGGTGATCCTACGCTCGAGGAGACAGACCCGAGGTGACCCAAGTTATTATTATCAAGGGAATAGACTCGGGGTGACCCTGCACTCGAGGGAAATAGACCCGAGGTGACCCTAGTGTTCATTGAAGGAATATATCTGATTAAAAGAAAAGAAAGATTCTGTAATGAAGGGATTGAATAATGATGATTGTAGACTCGAGGAAGACTGTAGTATCGTTTGAAGGATAATAAAATGATTCGGAATTGGGTATAGGCCAAAGTAGATTAACGTAAGCTTATCGATGTATCTAGTTTGAGGAGTGAACGGTTAGTGACTTTTCGGTGAAGTCTAGGGTCCTCTGATCTAAGAGTATAACTCGGTGGTAATTATTCATGCTTTGGGCGTATCCATCAATATTCACTCACTCATTCATGGTGCATGATTCATCTCATTTTCATATAGTTTGAGCATAGAACTCTCTACTGGGCACGTGTTTTGCTCAACCCTATCCTTCTTTCAGGTACTCTCGGAGTTGGCGACATGGATTGCTTGGCATGTATTTTGACATCATCTTCTTTAAAAAAAAAACTGATGAGGGAAACTACTTCGGCATCTTTTGCAAAACTCTTTGGTAGTGTTATTATTGATTTCTATTTTAACTATCGTTTGATCATGGAGGACTGTAACCCTAAACCTTCTTTTCTATCATGTTATTTGAATCTTCGAGCTTGATGAGAAACTTTGAATTCAAGTTGAAATCATGGGAATGAACCTTGATTTAGGATATTATCTGAATTATTGCAAGGTATTGTTATTCAAAAATCTTTATACTTTATGTTGGAAATCGAGGGCGTGACAAGTTACATCATTAGAAATGTGTCTTTAAGATTACAGGGAAACGTTTCTTTAAGTTTAAGAAGTTACCTCTTTTAAGAGAGACTCATGGAGGCTATCTTCTAGGAATAAGGGTAGGAACAACCATTGCTATGGGAGAGGCTTCGATGGGGACTGCTTTCTGTTCAACCTCGCCTTCAGGAGTGTGCTTAATTCCTCCAACCACTCCAAACCCATTCGAGGAGAAGGAAGACGAATTATCATGAGTTGTGTGCCCAAACTCAGATTTCACAAACCCAATGTGTTCAAGGAATTTCTTGAAGGGGGCGCATCCCATAAGACAAGAGCAGTTGGTATGCCACCAACTGTCAAATTCAGGAGTGGTATGCACCTCTGGTTCGTGGAAGTCTTGAACAATAGTTCGTCTTAGCAAGTTTCTGGATTGGGCAAACCATGATTGGAAGTGTTCAGTGGAGATGCATGAGCGTTCAAACATCGAAATGTTAGCAGAACCACAATAGGGGATGGGTATGCCTTGAACGAAATCAAGCTTTCTAGCGAACTGCGCAGGACAGTATACCTCTGTATGCGCCACTGACTTGGAAGTGTTCGAGAGAGTCCATGACTGAAAGGTTTCTTAGCAGAAGGGATTCTACTTCGAAGAGGTTTAGGGGATCAGTGTGATTCGATAAACCCTATCACTAATCACTATTTATAGAAGAATTAATGCAGCTTTCTTTGAGAAGCTTAAAGGACGTGCATGGAAACAGACTCCTCCCATGACCCCATGCATCCGTGTTTTTAGGGGGTGTGGGTAGATACGTGCACCATTAACACTTATTTAATTACCTTAAATAAGATGTTAATGTTGGGGGGTGTATTTACATCCTAAAATATGCTACCCAATGAGAAAATTACACGTGGCATCAAACAACGGTTTAGCCTATCAGAACATATCCCATTTGGACCTGACATGCAGAGAATCATGGGGTTAATGGCGATATTATTTTAGTACTAAACGGTATCGTTTTGATGGGAAACGGCAGCGTTTGAGTATTGAGTAGGGATAATTAAGACGATAATTAGGTTTAACTGTTGGTTACTCATTAAAACCATCGAACGGTGGTTAATTCCTCGTGTCATGGGAATTTAAGCAGGGAATCATTTGAAAGAATCAATCTAAGTAACCGTTCGAAGGCTCCACTCAGCCGTTGGAAATCATGGGCAGTTCAAATGAGAACGTGAGAAGCAGTTGAGGACGTGGAGTTCGAAGGCAGGCTCAGCTCCTACAAATAGAAGAAGAAGTTGAAGAGAGCACCCCCGACAAAAATCTTATCATCTGACAACTCATACTCAATATGATTGCTCAGAGATCTATCGTAGTTTAGGACTTAGTTTAGTTTAATTTGTAAGTCGAAGACTTGTTTGCATGTAAGACTACTTTTGATTAAATTCAAGTTTCTTATTTGTTTCAGTCTTCTTCTGACCAAAGATTAATCGTGTGTATGCTCTCTTTGATTAAGTTTAGTGCGTTTATATTTCTGCATTAGTCTTAGAAAATCTCAAGAGTGTTTGTACACAAATTTACCTTTGATTAGATTCAGGTTCGTTTGTGTTCAATCATCTTAATCGTTTATAAGCTCTCTTTGATTAAATTCAGTGTGCTTATATTTCTGCATAATCTTAGTAGAATCTCAAGAGTGTTTGCATACAAACTTACCTTTGATTAGATTCAGGTTCATTTGTGTTCAATCATCTTTTTGATTTGAGGAGAGCCAATTCTTTGTTTTGGTTGACACTTTAAGGAAAAATCCTCTTAGTTGAGTTAATCGAACGGATAACACAGTTGCCTGATTGATATTAGTTGTTTTAAATCAAATTGAAAGGAATAATTTCTTTTTTGAAGTTAGTTCTTTTCTGGCACGCCCGCACACAATTATTTGCCATTTGATTGAGCTAATTCATCCCCAAATAGAGTCGTAGCACCAAAATCAATCCACCAAGTATTAGAAGGAATTTCAGCAAGATTTGATTCGTAACATACAAAAGAAAGATTATTACCCTTCTTTTCGAACCAAGCCTTACGCCTGTTGCATTCCTCCTTCATATGTCCCTTACTGCCACAAAAGTGACACTTGACAATGAAACCATTATGAGCCTGACTACTTTTCTCAGGTTCACTGACTTTCATTGGTGAATATTTTCTCACTTTACCCTTTTCCTTCATAGCAACTTGAGTCACTGCCAATGTAGAGTGATGCCTTTCCTTTCTCAATCTCACTTCCTCATGAACACACAAGTTTGTTAGCTCATTCAAACTCCACTCTTTCTTGTGGGCATTCAGTGAATTTTGAATGGGCCAAACTGTGCTGGAAGTGAGTTGAGTATAGCCTGAATAAGGAAAGACTCATCCACTTGAATTCCCAAGGTTGCAAGCATTGCAGCTTTGTCATACATGTTCAAGATGTGCTCTTGAACTCCACGACTACCATCATATTTTATGGTGGTTAACTCAGCCATAGTTGTACCTATAAGTGACTTATCAGCAAATTTAAGGCAATCTACCCCAACCTTTAGGTATTCTAGTGTAGTGAAATAAGGAACTGCAATAGGAAATAAAAGCTTTGAGAATTATAAACATTTATAATGATGAACTATTGACATCACCAGGTCCTCCTTTGGGCGAAACCTAAGCATACCTATTGTTCACTCATTAATTAGGTGCAACATAATCACCTAAGTAGATCTAAATAATTTATATAGTTTATCAAGTTAGTCATGTTATCTTTGGATATCCAATCCTAACCCGCTAAGTTGCATAAATTACTTACCCTACCCAGTTCATAATTATTTAAATGTGACTCTCCTTTGGGCCTAGTCCTATTCTTATAATTATGATTGCAATCGAAAATATCATTAACTTAATTGTTACCCTTTTAACAACACTTTAATATTGTAGTTTAATATTCATAAGTTTCACTAACCTAGGCCACTTTGGTGACTACCAAATTAGTAATTCCTATGAATATTAAACTAACCAATAATATACTCTATTCTTTTATTCGAGTTCTGCCAATGTCATTCTTTTATTCAATCACTACTCTCGAAAAATAAAATATACAACTAAGTATTCTTTTATATGATTGATTATCCGTTCATGACATTTAATATCCATAACTCTCACATATATAGTAACACAGTAATAGAAAAGCTTTCCCAACTAAATGCTTCAAAATAAGTATACACAATTGCAGAAAACATAATCTGACACAAAATAGATTAATTTTGTAAGCATGTGATTACGGTATTTATTTCTATCAATTTCTATCACTGGCTACATAAAAAACAAAATAACATGCATTCATTAAACATGCGTATGTGTTTTTTTTTTTCCAGTCTACTAATCATGATTAGAAAATCAATAATTTGATCCAAATAGAGAGTTAATCGATTTATCATAAACTAATTTGCCCAATCACAATGCAAACAGTTGCAACAACATACGTGGAACGATTAGTTACGAAGGTGTGGTGGCCTTGGTTACGAGCTCGGTAACCTGGCCGAATGTTGTGACCCCGGCACTCATGCTATCTTGAACCGAAGCCATGTGTGGACTTCATTCCCTGGACTACTCCTCGGAACTACCCTCGGTGTCTAAGCCTCTGCGTTGCATTGCTGTCAGTTGCCTTGCCTCACTAGAAGATATTCTTGAGTCCATCAACAGAAAGTTGTTACGCCATGCGGGCCCCACAAAGATCATGCAACAGATGCAATCATTGGGATTCCCCTTTCGCATGTGCTCCGTAACCGCTTCGTCCCTCTCGTCACATATGACGTCACCCGAGACAGTTACCTGAGCGTATACTCCACGCGCTAGCTTGGAGTCCAAGGAACCCTAGGTCTATAAATACCAAGGGACTCTAACCTAAAGAGGTATGCCATTCAACCCTAACTATAGACCTATCTCCCCTTCCTGAGATCTAACTTGATCGTCGGAGGGTCACTGGGGTGTCCAACCCCTAGTGACTTGTTGCAGGTCTCCAAGGCGGGAGCACGGAGCAGCTGGAGGAAGAGCAAACCTGAGCCATTGGATCTGTTCCCGATAATTCGAACCCCTACAATTGGTGACTCTGCTGGGGAACAGCCACTCTCACGTCCTTTCATCTCCCTCCACCCAAAGAGCTCCGTCAAGACCTCCCGTCGCAGCAATGGTGGAAGTCGAAGATCCACATCCCTGTGAAACGACCCTCGGCCTCGAACCGCTTGGAGAACCAATCTTGATTCCAGGCGGGACCGGTGCCCTAGGGAAGGCTCACATGTCGATCGGAGTCGGAGCTGGAACTTCAACCCAGGACGTGGGAGCCGGCAGCGAACTCCACACCTACATCCGCCACCTGGAGCGGAAGATCGACGACTTGTCAACAGCCGTGGAGCGAGACAAGCACGTCCGCGACGAGCTCGCTGAGATCAAACATCTCCTCCAGATCTCCACATCTCATTCCGCGGGAAGCCGTGGTGGAAGGAGAAGCCACCAAAGCCTTTCTTGCAGCCGCGAGGGGGGGCCATTTGATCAAACACCAACCTCGACCTTCTGTCAAAGACCGTCTCGAGCCTCCTGTTGCAAAGGGTGGTTGAACTGAAGGTGGCACTGGGCGTAGGGAACGCTCTCGTTCCCCTGACCCTAAAGACCCATGAAGGAAGCAGTTCGCCTTCGAGAACTCCGCCTCCTCCACGCACCCGGTCAGGAGAGGGAAGGGAACTCGTGAGCCCACCCCTAGCTTCACCAAAGTTGCCAACGACGAAGACGGCCTCCTAGAGTTCCAAACAAAAGGGTATCGCGAGCGCCTCAAGAACGCTCGAGCCAAAAGCCCATTCGTCTCGCATCCAGGGGAAAAAGGGGGTGGAAGCCGTGTCACGGAGCGCCTCGAGCCCTACGCTCGAGATAGCTACAAGAAGGACCGACAGGTGCGATCTCATCAGAAATCAGGAAGCATCCCACCGAAGAGGAAGGAATATGAAAGGCTGGACGAGTCGGTCCCAAAAAAGCGTCCCGCGATAGAGCGTCCAGACGGTCTTGACCGTTCGATCTGACCTCATCACGACGCTCGACTCAAAAGACTCACGACCTCCCCTTTCACACGGGAGATCGACTCGGTCACCCCCTAAAAGGATTCACCCAGCCCAAGTTTGCCAAGTATGATGGCAAGACCGATGCATACATTCACCTGGTGCAGTACAAGCTCATCATGTCTCTCTTCCTCCACAATGAGCCCTCAGACGACGCCTTCCTCTGTAAGGTCTTCCCCGCCAGCCTCGGGAACCTAGGCCTTACATGGTTTAACCAGCTGCCTGCTAGGTCAATCTCATCGTTTGACTCCCTGTGCGATGCCTTCATGGCTTGGTTCGTCACGAGCAACAGGCATGAGAAGGAGATCAATTCCATCCTCTCTCTCCGAAAACGACCTGACGAGACGCTCCGCCAGTACGCCGGTCGTTACTAGGAGCTATTCAACGAAATTAAAGGCTGCGACGGTGTCATCTCGGCCCGAGGATTCAAACTCAGTCTCACCTCCCAAGACGAGCAAGTCTACAACGACCTCGCCTGCAACAAGCCTGAGTCCATGAAGGACCTCATGACCCGCATCGAAGGTTGGTGCCAGCTCATCGAATCAAAAAAGTTGAAAGGGGCATCGAGAAGTCCACGAGCTCTAAAATCACAACTGTCACGGCCAATGCTTCGGCTCCCGCACCTGCTTCAACGCCTAAGAAGCAGGTCAACAACATTAAGCAATCCCCAAAAAAGGGACCAAAGCCAAGCGACTTCAACGCTGAGAAAACCGTATTGACTGTTCCTATCTACCGACTCATTGATCAGGTGAAGGATCAACTCTTTTTCTCCTTCCCAAATCAGAAGCTCGGAACCGAGAACGGGAAGATCAAAAACCCAATCATCCGATGTAGTTATCACAATGAGCAAGACCACTTCACTACTGCCTGCAAGCCCTTCAAGGCCTACTTGGAGCAGCTTGTCACCGGTGGCCACCTCAATCATCTCATCGATCACGAAAAAACCAAGGCTCGGGTAGAGCGCACCGAGCACATACCCGAAGAAGAAATTTAGACGATTCACGTTATCCACGGCCCTCTGCACCCCGAGGCCGCTCGCATCATCCGCGCCGAGTTGCACGACGCATCCTCCACCAAACAGGTTATGCTCGTCGGTCCCGACACCAAGCCCGCCCGCACCGATGACGATTCAAAGTGGACAATCACGTTCACCGAGCGGGACCTCAACCATGTCCAGCTGCCACATAATGATGCCCTCGTCATCACACTCCGCATCGGAACTTTCAACGTCCGCTGCGTCCTCGTTGACCAAGGCAGATCGATCGAGGTCATGTACTACTCCCTATTCCAGGACCTGAAACTCTCGGACTCCGACCTCCGTCCTTCCGAAGTCCCCCTCATAGGCTTCAACGGGGCCCCGGTGTGGCCTCTCGGGTTGATCACTCTCCCAGTCCGTGTAGGCTCGGTGGTCCTTGATATGGAGTTCGTGGTCTTTGACGTCCCTAGCCCTTACAATGCAATCGTCCGGCGCACCTGGCTCCATAAGTTGACGGCTATCGCCTCCACTTATCACCAAGTAGTCCGCTTCATAGGCGCTAACGGACAACAGGAGGACCTGTACGGTGACCAAACCGCGGCAAAAAGGTGCTATGTTAACTCAGTCCGAAGCAACAGGAAGACTTCCCGAGTCAACCTCATTGAGGTCCCCGACGCCCCCGTTCTGGAAGACGTCGGAAGGCCGGCCGACGAGAAAGCAGTAGAAGAACTCGTTACCATCCCCATTACCGAAGACGAATCACGTTTTTTTTCTTGTCGGTTCCTTACTCAGTGACACCGAGCGGAATGACATGGTGGATTTTCTAAAGAAGAACATCGAAGTATTTGCATGGACTCCCTATGAGATGCCCGGAGTCGATCCCTCTTTCATCTGTCATGAGCTCAACATCGACAAGACCAAGTGCCCTGTCATCCAGAAGGCCCGATGCTCCTCTCCGGTTCACTCCGAAGCCGTCATCGAGGAGGTCAACCGACTCCTCAACGCCAATGCCATCCGAGAGGTCCAGTATCCCAAGTGGTTGGCCAACACCGTGGTCGTTAAGAAGAAGAATGGCAAGTGGCGCGTCTGCGTTGATTATTCCAACTTCAACGACGCCTGCCTAAAGGACTTTTTCCCTCTTCCGAGGATCGACCAACTTGTTGACGCTATGGCCGGCCATGACCGACTCAGCTTTATGGACGCCTACCGAGGCTACCATCAGATTGCCATGAGTGAAGGAGACGTCGAGAACACGGCTTTCATTACCCCTCACGGAATCTTCGGATATCTTGTCATGCCCTTCGGACTGAAGAATGCCGGGGCAACTTTTCAGAGGATGATTACCAAGATGTTGGAGCGTTTCCTAGGTGACACGATGATGGCTTACATTGACGACATGGTGGTCAAGAGCATGCTTGCTGGTGATCACCTCACCCATCTCGCCGAAACCTTCGAAATCCTTAAACAGCACAAACTCCGGCTCAACGCAGAGAAGTGTGCCTTTCGGTGTAAGCTCCGGTAATTCTCTGGCCACCTCGTGTCCCGGCGCGGGATTGAAGCCGACCCTGCTCAACTTCTGGCCATCGAGAAGCTCTCGGCTCCCCACAACAAGAGGGACGTGCAACGCTTAACGGGCATGGCTGCTGCCCTGAACCGATTCATCAGCCGTTCTTTCGACAAATGCTAGCCCTTCTTTGCCCTCCTGAAGGGCAGCCGACGGAGCTTCCAGAGGACAGAAGACTATGACCGAGCCCTACAGCAGTTAAAGACTTACCTCTCCGAAGCACCGCTCCTCGTCACGTCTCGGGACCAGGAGGACCTGTTCTTGTACCTTGTCGTCTCCTCACATGCGATAAGTTCGGTTCTCATTTGACAGGAAAGACGGGACCACCAGCCCATCTACTACTCCAGCAAGACGATGACCCCCGTCGAGACAGGCTATCTTCCCTTGGAAAAGCTTGTTCTCGCCCTCGTATCGGTGTCTCAGAAGCTTGCCCCATATTTTCAGTCCCACTGCATCATTGTTCTTACCGAGTACCCGTTCAAGTCACTCCTCCGCAAGGCGGATCTCTCCAACCGAATCTCCCAGTGGGCCGTCGAGCTGGCAAATTACGAAATCCACTTCCAGCCTCGGATAGCAATCAAAGCCCAAGTTCTTGCCGACTTCATCGCCGAGCTCACTCCGGCCGACGTTTTGGCTTCGACCCCTTCCCCCCGTCCCGAAGCCGTCCTCCAGGCCAACCCAGCACCGCCTGGAAGCTTTTCACGGCGATGTGTGGAAAATGTACGTTGACGGCGCATCCAACAGCCGAGGCGCCGGGGCTAGGATCGTGCTCCTCTCCCCTTCCGGCGTCCTGCATGAAAGCTCCCTTTCCATCAATTTCCCGGTCTCCAACAATGAGGGTGAGTACGAAGCACTTATCTCCGGACTTAAGACTGCCGAAGCCCTCGGTATCGAAGAACTTGTAATCTACAGTGACTCTCAACTGGTGGTCAACCAGCTCTTCGAAGAATATGAAGATTGGGACGACCGAATGCGAACCTACCTCAGCTCCGCCGTTCGGCTCCTCAAAAGCTTTAAGGCCATCCGCGTCGAACATATTCCCAGGGAACAGAGCGCTCATGCCGACGCCCTAGGTGGGCTCTCTTCGGCTTGCGCAGCTTCAGAACATCGTTCCATCTCCTTCAGCTCCATCGACAAACCAAGTTTCAAACTTGAAGTTTTAAGCCAAGAGGTCCTTAACATCGAGCTCGGTCCAAGCTGGATGGACGAGATCGTCGGTTACTTAAAGGATGACATCCTCCCTACTGATAAAAAGGAAGCCCACCGGCTCCGCAACAGGGCTGCACTCTTCTGGCTCAATCCCAACGGAAAGCTTTACCGAAGGTCGTTTACCGGCCCCTACTTGCTGGTTGCTCACCCCCACCAGGTCCCTGGTATCATCGAGGAGCTTCATTCTGGTGACAGTGGTTGCCACTCTGGTGGGTGCTCTCTTGCTCACCGAGCCTTAACCCAGGGGTACTGGTGGCCCACCATGAAGAAAGATTCTGAGGATTATGTCAAGCATTACCGGAAGTGCCAAATGTTTGCCCCTATCATCCACCAACCGGCTCGGGACCTCAGCCCACTCACCAGCCCCTGGCCCTTCTCTCAATGGGGCATGGACATAGTTGGCAAACTCCTCGTTGCTCCTGGAGGCTTCAAGTTCCTTCTCACCGCCACCGATTACTTCTCCAAGTGGGTCGAGGCCGACCCCCTGGTTACCATTGAGGAAACAGACGTCATTCGCTTCGTCTGGCGCAATATCATTTCCCGGTTCGGCGTACCTTTCGCCATCATCACTGACAACGGGAAGCAGTTTACCGGGCAGCGGTACCGAGCTCTCTTGGACGAGTACGACATTAAATGAGACACCTCCACGCACGGCTATCCCCAGGGCAATGGCCAGGCCGAGGCTGCCAACAAGGCCATCTCCTCCGGACTCAAGCGCCGACTCGAGTCTCGCCGGGGCAAGTGGGCTAAAGAACTACCAAGAGTCCTCTGGGGCTACCTAACCACTCCTCGGTGCTTCACGGGCCGTACCCCATTCTCTCTGGCCTTCGGGATGGAGGCTGTTATCCCTCTGCAGGTCGGTCTTCCCACGATCCGTACCGAGAACTTCGACTATGAGGTCAACAATGCGAACATTGCTGCGGATCTTGACTTGGCCGAAGAAGAGCGCGAAAATGCCTGGATCAAGCTAGCCTCATACCAGCAGGAGGTTGCCAAGGGGCATAACCGAAGCGTCCGTCTCCGGTCTTTCAAGCCAGACGACCTCGTCTGGAAAAAAGTGATAGAGAAATCAAAGAAGAGGAAGCTAATGCCCAACAGGGAGGGTCCCTTCAGAGTCCTAAAGCACCTAGGCTCGGGGAATTACAAGCTGGAGAAGCTGGACGGTTCTCCGCTCGCCAAGACCTGGAATGCCAACAATCTCAATAAGTTCTAAGGATAGCCAGGCTTCGGCCACCGAGGACCTATCCCATCTTTTCCTAGTTTTTTGTTTTCCACGAAATGCTTGTGTGCTTCCCTATGTAATGGCATGACCTACCTCTGTTTCAATGAGAATTTTTCTGACATCACTATGTGTTCTTAATCTCGTCATTTATTTTTTCCTACTCAGACCAATTATGTTTGGATCGTTTTATCTTGACTTCGGGACCTCGTCCTCCCATGGGTTTCTCCCTCGGACGAGGATCCTCACTAAGTCGCCCCGGCCTCTTCGGTTGTTCGGACTTTTGGTTGTCTTAAGGATACTCGGCCTCACCCCGAGCCCCTTATGCCGACCTCCCAGTACGTCATCCACTGTTTCGGATTTGCAGAATCCCGACGCCATGGCCGATGCCATTTCCCTTCGGGAGTCTAGCCCCAATCCCTTAGTAATATATCCCACCCTAAGTATGTCACGCAGGATACCTAACTAACCAGTGACCGAGGCACCTAGCCTAAAGCTGGGGCACGCGCAAATCCGATTTTTGACTCCTCTTTGCTTCGGGTTAGGTCCCACTATCTCCCTCAACAGGGACACTTCGATGATCGTTGTCTTTTGCTTCGGTTATTTCCCTGCCTACCATGCAACCTTACCGGCCTCGGGGGCTAATCACCGCTCCGTTTTCTGACACAACGCTATACATCTTTGAGGACTCCTCGGTCTATGCTTCGGTTACAATTTGGGCTCTTCCAAATATTCAACCGAAGCAGGGGCAGAGGTACCCCTCAGTGGTAATCATGAACCCATACAAATCAAAGACAAATCAGTGTTTGGAAAACAGAAGCATATTCATTCAACAGAGGAAAATCATTCAAACAAAGCGATCAAGTTGAAATACTCAAGTTAAAATCCTACTTGGCTATTACAAGTGATCAGGCTTCGGCCATCTGTTCAGCGCCTGTCGCCGGAGCAATACTTATAGACCCTGGAACGGCAAACTCCAAATGTCCGGAGCCGTCCAGTTAAACAGTAAAGACATGAAAAAGCAAAAAGAAAGAAAAAATCCTAAGTGTTTTAGGGGAGGGGAGTCTCGGTTGCATTGTCGGAAGCAGCTGTTTGGGAAGCTGTCTGGCCATCGGGACGAATCTCGGCCTCGAGATTCTGGGCCTGCGTGTCCTCCTCCTCTGGCATCACAAGCTCCTCGGGAGGCGCTTCGGGTAGAGCTCGGAGCTCCGAGTCCTCTGGGAGATTGAGCTTCTGCAGAAGGGCTTCATGACCAAAGCGTAGCCCGTCCAGAAAACGGTCCCGGAACAACTCGTTCTCAATCTCCCTAACCTGTTTCTTGTATTCGGCCTCCGCTTCATCCCAGCCATTGTCGTAGCCCCTCTTTAGTGCTCCCTCCACTTCTAGAGCTCGAGATGCCCTAAGAGTGATGGCATCCTCCTCGGCCTTCACGGCTCAGCCCTCGGCCAGCAATCTCTCTTTATCACACCTTTGGAAATCCGAAAGGTAGAGATCGCAAGTCTCCCGAGCCACCTTGAGGTCATCCTCCTTTTGGGCAAGGGCCTGCTTCAGCTCCTCTATCTCCGCCTCCTGAGCCTTACTTCGGTCATGGATGACCAGAGCCTGAGCACCAGCCTACCAAAGAAATGAGAAACATTGCAAGTATGAACTTTGAAACAAGCGCAAAAAGAACGAAGAATAAGAGCAACTTACAGCAAGAAGAGCTTGGGCGATCTCCCCGGTAAGATCCTCGGTACAGCCACTGACATTCTTGGCGTCCCAAGGAAGGACAGTCGACCGAAGGAGCCCAAACGCCGTCCCAATGTTGGTAGCGGCGCTATCAGCATGGTGAATTGGGCGCCCATTGTAATGGCGAACCTCCGGGGCCCACGGAACCTCCCTCGCCGAAACCCTTACCTCTGCTTCGGTCATCCCCCCTTCGGTCGCTTCCCTCCGCTCCCCCTCCTCCTCGGTGATGAGGATAGCCTCAAGTCCTGCGACTCCAGCAACCACATCCTCATTAGGCCGAGCCTCTTCTCTGGGCGGCCTAGCGGGGAGGTAGGTGCCGCCCTCGATGATCCAGCTCCAGGAGCGCCGGCCGCCGCACTAGTACCTTGGCCCCGTGGCCTCTGTTGTCTTAGGCTTATAACCTCTCTGCCTCGGCCAGACATTTCAAAGCTTAGGCCAGTTGGTTCAGGGGTCTGACGATCTTGCTCTTCGCGGATGACCCCCCGAGGTCCGGAGCTGCTACCCTCGGCATTAGGCGCGCCCCCGCCACTTCCTCCTCTTCCTGCTCCGCCACTTCGACCCCGACCACGCCCTCGGCCAGCCCTTGGTACGCCTTGCTGTCCGGGTCTTTTCTTTAGATAGCTCGTGTACGTCGGCTTGTACCCGAGTAGTTTTTGGAGCGTAGCGGTTGGTGATTGGAATGGCGTATGCTGCATCGATCTGAGCTTTAGAAGCTCTCTCCCGAAGACTGGCAACAACCCCCTCGGCTGCAGTAAAATACCAAATGGGAAAAGAAGTTAGTATATATTCAAAGTACAAAGGAAGTATGCATCATAATTGCCGAAGACCCATAGTACCGACCAGGCCCTTGGTTTGAGGTGCTCGGGGACTCGGTCATACTTGGGTCAAAGGTCGTCACCTGGCGTCGAGCTCGGTCTGGGTCAGCCGGTTCGATAATGTCGATTGGGATCCGGTATAGTCTTCGGTTCCAGGCTTGTTGAAAGATGCCCTCAAGCGTGGAAGAGTCTGAACTACTTGAGCTGTCCGAGGAGAGATCAACGACCATCCACCCCTACTTAAACAGAGACAAGAATGTGCAAGAAAAAACCCATCAACTATGTGCTTCGGGGAAGGCAATGGGTCCTAACGCTCGGGACGGAATGATCATCACTCTTCGGTTGGTTTTGGTCTCGATCATCTGCGGGAAATTCCTCCTCGGAAGGAACCCCCTCGGGTTGATCACTAATTGCTATGCGTCCAAGACTCAAGGAAGGCCTCAGGAAGAACAAAGGCCTCGGGAAGAACACTAGGCCTCGGTTTCAGGAATCACAGCGGAGAGCGCCATCGACACCGTTACCCAGGCGGCGGCAAGTGGCGTCTCCGCCCCAGTGGGCGATAAAATCAACGCAAAAGCTTGAAAAAATTGCCTAAACTTGAAGATTGAAGCTTGGAGAACAACATACCTGATTTTCGTTTGAAGATCTGCCCTCAAAACGCCTGAAAACTCGATCAAAAGGTTGAACGGCACGGTGGCAACAGTTCGACGTCCTTGCAGAAGCACCAGTGCCTCTCTCTCTCCTCCTCCTCCAATTTTATAATGGAGCAAACGAACTATTACGCGGGAAACGGAGCGCCGTGCACCAAGCCGTTGGATTGGTGGCACGCGTCTCCATCGAACGGCCAGCAACGAAGAGTCTGCACCGGGTTTAGAAGCGCCGATTGACCGAGCCATTTGCATTCTGACACGTGTCCTCGATAGGGCTGCCTTGCTCTGCCTTGCCTTGGCTACGCCTTGGCCACCGCTTGGCCACTGCTTGGCCACTGGGCTGCTCTGGCCACCGCCACAGCCTTTGCAGCTCTGCCACCTTGGCCTTTGTTTGGCCACGCTTTTCCACCTAGCCACCGCTTTGCCACCAGGCTGCCTTGGCCACGCTCACGCCTTGCCGTGGCGTTTGGCACCGCCGGGCTTTAATATTCCGTTAGTTGGCGATTTCCTACTAATAAACCCAAAATACCACTCGAGCAATAAAAGCCTAGATTAAGTATCGTTAGTCTTTAACCAATTAGTTAGAATAACCTAATGACCATTTAACCTAATTAGGTGGTCCTAACCCTAGATGGACCATTTTACCCTTTTGTCTTTATCCATTGGACGATAAAGGCTAGGGTAATCTTTATCCATTGGACAATAGATACTAGGGTAATCTTTATCCATTGGACAATAGATACTAGGGTAGTCTTTATCCATTGGTTATTACATGCTAGGAAGACCTTTGACCATTGGACAATAGTTGTTAGGAAGAAGACCAAGTTTGACTAGTAGTTGGAATAGTCTAGTCAAAAGCAAACATTGTACTTCATAATGACTTTCCTTGGACCATTGGTTATTACATGCTAGGGTAATCTTTATCCATTGGACAATAGATGTTAGGATTGCCAAATAGGATGACAAGACTAGTCATGTGTACTTCATCCTACAAAAAGAATAATCATAAGCCATGTGTGCATTTAAGTGGTCTTGTCCTTACCTTCCTTGTTCTTTCCATAAATGTGCATATAGATATACATATGTATATGTACATAAGAGGTACTTTGACCAAGAGAGAGAGAGAAGGCCGAATGGAGAGGGAGAGGGAGAGTGAGTGCATGTGTGTTGTACTTGGACATGTGCATTGTACTTTGATACTATTGGACCAAGTTGCACTTGTGTTGTACTTTGGCTTGACAAGACAAGACCATGGAGCAAATCCATGGGGAAGAGAGAGAGACATGGCCGAATGAGAGGGAGAGGAAAGGTGAAGTGTATTTGTGTTGTACTTTGACATGTGGGTATCCTTGAACACTATTTGACCTAGATACACTTGAATGATGTACTTGGGCTTGACAAGACAAGACCATGGAGCAAATCCATGGGGAGAGAGAGAGTGATGTGGCCGAATGAGAGAGAAGGGAGAGTGAGGTGTATGTGCATTAAACCTAGACACATGGTTGTACTTTGACACTATTTCACCAAGTGGCACTAAGTTGGCATACTATTGCATGACAAGACTAGACAATAGGAACAAATTTATGGGGAAGAAAGAGAGAGTGAGGGCCGGCCAAGTGGAGTGAGGGGGGAAGCTCCATTTTGCCTATAAATAGCATCCATTCCATGCCTTTCAACTCACACCTTCACCATTCAACTTCTCTCTAGAAAGCTTAGTGTTCTTGCTTGTTCTTGCTTTGTTCTTGAGTGTTCTTGAAGTTCTTCCCTTGTTCTTCAAGAAACTCATCCTAAGCCGCCACTAAACCACCACTCCACCACCCTTCGATCCATAAGAGTTTAGTAGTATAGTCAAGATCTAGTTTCGAGAGAAACCTTTCTCTTTCGAAGCTACCGGAAGTCCACCGTAAGCCGTTACTCCGACGAAATTCCCGTAGCCACCCTACCGCCAAGAAGAGCGGTAGAGTTCTTCGAACCTACTTATCCTAACTATAATCGTATGCATTGAATGTAGTGTAATCATCCATAATCCTAAATATATGTTAGACACTACTTCTTGTCTTAGTTTTAACCTAGCTAAGTCGTTATAAGGAAAGCATGATAATGATAGTTTATTTTCTTAAAACGTTGGATGCATGTGAACTTAATATTGCTATTGGATGATTAAGCATGATTAGAATCAACTTAAGATATAACCGTGTAGAAGTAATCGCATGTTGATCTTTTAACTTAACTATAAGCTTATATTCCATTGCTTGTGATATTATAACAAAGCATATGGTGGATTACCACCCCAAGGGCGTCCGCACATGTGGCGTTATGCTTTAAGTAATGGTTATGGATCTACTATGTACTTGCTTGTATTATACTTACCTTAAGTATACAACCATGAGTTAAACGGTTAAGGTATCAAAGCTAGTCAGTAAAACTTGTTTACTAAAGTACTAAAGAAGAATGAGCATGCCAAATAATGAATTTCTACGTCAATAAACATATGTTGTTTTCCCACAAAGGAAGAAAGAACGGATTTTTGTAATATATTATTGTCTTGAGGATGATTATGAACATGTATGTATATTTGTTGCATTACTTGTTGCTGATAAAACATAAGTAGCTTTAAGTAATAATTTGAGTACGATTAGGTAATATAGAGTTGGATGATCTTGCTAGTTTAATTTCAAGATTTCTTTAAAGTGATTCGTCCCGCCGCGGAGTCTATGCATGATTACGAGACACGAAAACCGGAAAGTAGAAACATGACACTTAAGGAGTGGTTGATATGGATAAAAAAGGATTTTTGAGACTACATAATGGCCGGACTTGGTAGCCTTATGTGAGTTGTGAAAACCCGCAAGGTGGCCGGACTTGGTAGCCCTTTGTGTGGACTTGCGAAAACCGCAATGAGGCCGGACTTGGTAGCCCATTGTGTAGATTGCTAATGGAAGCGGACGTGGTAGCTTCATTGGTAATTGGGCTTGGTTATCCGCGGAGAGGAGCCAATGCAAGATTTTGTAACGTGGCCGGACTTGGTAGCCCGTTGAATGACAAATGATTTTTCTAAAAATGAAATGGTGACACAATACGATGAGTCGCGTAGGAGAAACCAAGAAAGGCATGACACCAATGTAAGCAGGATAGTGAATGCGAATGTATCATTGTTAATTATGTTGTTAAATGAGTATATGTAATTATTTATATGACTATTTATGGGTTAGCGGGTTGGATTATTCTATTGAGCTTTTGTAGCTCACGGTGTTACCTTTGTGGTGACCCTGACATATTATACTGGGGGCGACGCTGGTATAATGTGTCAGATTTTATAGATGAGCAACATGAACAGTACACTTTGGAGGCTTTCGGAGCCGAGGAGCTTGCAAGGATGGAAGAAGAGGCGGAGCAGTAGTTAACCTTAGTTTATTCCCTCCTTTGTTGAATAAAAGTACTCTTGTGAGAATTATGTTGTAATAATGAGCTAGACTCTCTTTAAGTTTGTTCAATAAAAATGTTTATTTAACGTACCCAAAATTCGGGGCGTTACACGACTAGTTTCAGATCAAGGATGATTCTCCTTTACTCGTTAATCCTAAGTATATGTAGATTAATCTCAACTCATTTTCCCTAGTTATGTTGTTAAACTAAACGTTGATTGTCTTGAACTTTAAAAATATGGTACGAAGCTTGACGTCGAATGAATGTTGGAAGTAAACCTTTCTTGCTATTGAAAATATGAACATGTTGAACAAATGATTTCTACGTCAATAAACATATGTGGTCTTTTTGAACTTTCCACAAAGAAAGAAAGAACGGATTTCAAAACAAGAGAAATCGGAAGCTTTATTCAAAGTGTTCATATTTTGATCTTTTAGAAAGTTATGAGTTTGTTTACATGTGGTTGTATTACTTGTGGTTGTATAAGGATGGTGATGAGCTTGTTTATAAGAATGCTTGCATGATCTTGCTAGTTAGATTACAATGAATGATTTAAGTGAAGAGTCCTACCGCGGAGTCTATGCATGAAAACGAGACATGGAAATCGAGAAATAGAAACATGACACCTAGGGTGTGGTTGATATGGACAAAAAGGGTTAAAGACAAGGTGTGTTTTGAAAACGCAATGTGGCCAGACTTGCCCATTGTGGAAATGAGTATTACAAATGATGAAATATTTTCGAAACTACATAATGACAAAATGTGGGTGCATTATGTGAGTGTGTGTGTGTTGTGTGCCAATGGGAACCCGGCGCGGCGGAACCATTGTGAGGATACTCGGGAACCCGGCGCGGCGGAACCGAGGTTGGGTGTGTAGCTTGGTTATCCGTGGAGAGGATCCAATGCAAACGTGTGCCAATGGGAACCCAGCGCGGCAGAACCATTGTGAGGATACTTGGGAACCCGGCGCGGCGGAACCGAGGTTGAGTGTGTTAAAAATGATTTTGAAATGCAAATGTGTGCCAATGGGAACCCGGCGCTGCGGAACCATTGTGAGGATACTCGGGAACCCGGCGCGGCGGAACCGAGGTTGGGTGTGTTAAAAATGATTTTGAAATGCAAATGTGTGCCAATGGGAACCCGACGCGGTGGAACCATTGTGAGGATACTCGGGAACCCGGCGCGGCGGAACCGAGGTTGGGTGTGTTAAATGTGATTTTCAAAATGTTGATTTGGATAATGAAAAGGATTTCGGAAACATTGATGAATATGGTGACATGGTCTACGATGAGTCACGTAGGAGAAACACATACAATGCAGACACCAACGTTAGACTAAGGAATTTGGATATGTCGTTGTTAATGCCTTGTTAAACATGTATGTATTATTCCGCTGCTTGTGCAAGAGTTGGTATGCTACTCTTATACTCTGATATTGGTAAATTATGGGTTAGCGGGTAGAGGATTATTCTGTTGAGCTCTTGTGGCTTATGGTGTTACCTTTGGTGACCCTGACATATTATATCGGTGGCGACGCTGGTATAATGTGTCAGATTTTGTAGATGATCAAGATGAACAGTACACCTTGGAGGCTTGTGGAGCTAAGGAGCTGGCTAGGATGAAGCCGCAGGCGGAGCTGTAGTTAGGAACCCTAGAACCCTTCATTTGTATAAATATGGAACCGTAGTGGGAGTTATGATATAATAATGAGCAAGACTCCATTTGATTTTATCAATGAAATGTTTATTTAACGTACCCAAAAATCAGGGGCGTTACAACAACACTTCATGACATCACTAGAAATGAACTAAGAACTATTACTAAGTACATTTTTTTATTTTTTTATTTGCAGATATAGGTACATTTTAGTGCTGAATGTATTTCGTGCTTAATTCTGCTCAGATGTTAGTTTCTTTTATCATCGTAGCAGAAAAATTAGAATGGATGCATTGTTAAGTTGCCATTAAGGTCTTCATAAGTTGCAACACCACTTCGTAGCAACACCACTAAGGCTCAAACATTTGTTTTTTTTTATCATAATAGCCGGAAACTGAAATGGATGCGGCAACGTTAAGTTGCCATTAAGGGCTTCATAAGTTGCAACACCACTTCGTAACAACACCACTAGAGCTCAGACATTAGTTTTTTTTTTTTATCATCATAGCTGGAAAACTAAAATGGATGCGACAATATTAAGTTGCCATTAAGGCCTTCATAGGTTGCAACACAATCATATTTTGCTTATATATTAGTTTTATTTATCATCACAGCCAAAAACTGGGGTTGTGTCTGTGGCTTATTCATTTCAAACTGAAAGGAGATACACACATAGACACCACAACGCATGCAGGCAACATCCACTTCAGTTAAGTAAAGCTAAACAAACCACAAGGCATGCTAAACTTAGGCTCAGATATTAGTTAAGAAAATACATCATAGCCAAAAACTGAAGTGGGGGCAACATCATGTTGCCATTTAAGGCCTTCATAAGTTGCCACAACATCCACTTCAGCCCACATACTGAAATGAATAAGCCACAAACACAAATACACAATACTAAAATGAATAAGCCACAAACATAACCCCAACAGAATAATAGGTACAAACCAAATGCCAATGCCAGTAGGTCCCCCTAATCACTATCTATATCAGAGTCTACAAAATATCCTCTGAATTTATCTTTAACTAACCGTTTTTCAATTCCAAGGCATGCATCCTCCCAATCTTTTAAGCATATGAGATAATGCACTAAAAGCAGATTCGAATGCCACTGAAGACACATGAGGTGTTAGTAGATCACGTGGCATGATTGAAAGAATGGGATATTTATGTTCAACTTTTTCCCACTAGGCTAAGATATCAAAATTAAGCAAGTCATTCGCGTTAACAGATTCTAGGTCCAAATATTTCAAAAGTTCAGAGTGTGAAGTTACAGAGCTACTTCATATTCCTAAACTTGAATTAAGCAGAAATCAAGATGTATCATTGCTACTTGTGCAAGATGTTAAAGGAGCAGCAGTACGGGTAGCATTGGAACCAAACTTAGAGTCATATTTAGCATAGATGGTAGTCAATAAATCACTCACAACAGGGATGGAACCAGAATTTTATATACGAAGGGGCCGGTCACAACATGAACAATAAAAATTTTGAAATTCCAATGTTCAAGAATATAAAATATCTGAATGACAAAATAATACCTATTACATGTTGGAGAAGGGTAACATCTTTCCATATTATGTGTGATTCTATGATTCTAATAACAGATTAGCTACCAATATTGCGGTGATTTATATTTAGGGTGTTGTATTACAGCAACACATAAATAAGAATTCTCCTACCTTCTCCCGTGGATGTAAGTCACAATCTGTTGTTGAACCATGTGAATTACTTCTTCTTTTTCCGTTTCTTCAGACACAATATCTAGGAGAACTTTAAACCAAAAACAGGTGATCTCTACAAACGCAAAACAACTAAATTATAGATGAAAAAAATAAAAGTTTTCCAATATATTATACCCCAAGCATGTATCAAAAGGGAATTCAACGATACCTTAGATCCGAAAGTCATTTATGATTGAGTCGAAACTAATTGTTGCAGTAATTTCCTTCTCATTAAATATAACCAAAGCATTTGTGAGAAACTCATCCTCCATCCGAAGCATGTGTTCTCACAATAATTTTGATATTTAAACAAAAAAACTAAAATAATTATAAAAATTCGAAACCACGCGGGGGCCGTGGCCCCCGTACGCTGTAGTGTGGCTCCGTCTCTAACTCACAAAAGCAGAAGAAGGCAAAGTAGTAATTCTTAAATTCGTATCAATCTCTCTTAAGAGCAAGTCAACACCTGCCAACTTCATCCTTGGGTCCATTACTGCAGCTAACATAAATATTGGTGGCATTTCCTCATAATTTTTTTGAATTTTTCTTCCATATCTATACAAGCATTTACAAAATTTGGTCGTTCCCTATGATTACGAAAATTGAAACTGATATTGTACAGATGATTAAGCACAATACAAGAAGTAGGATAACGAACTCCCGAACAAGCTACGGTAGCAACATAAAACACTTTCAAAAATTTCATGAACTCAAAACCAATTTTCCAATCAGCTAGAGTTAAAGGAGTACCACAATACCTCTGATTAACAAAAGCAGATATTGCATCACTATATTTCCTACAAGACTTTAACATAATGTAGGTTGAATTCCAATGAGTTTAAACATTAGAGTTCATATTTTTGGGTTTAACATTGTAACATGATGCACACAATTTATCAAATTCTTGTTGCCTAGATGGGAAAGTAGCAATAAAAAGAATAGCAATCTAATTTTTGAAATATGTGGTGCTATATGTTTCAAACCATCTTGCATAACTAAGTTAATGACATGGCACACACATCGAATATGCAATAATTCACCAAAATAAGGAGGAGTCAAATTTCTTTTAAACAATGGAATCGTAGCAGTATGGTTGTTAAAAGTAATGCTCAAAACTTTATCAAAAACTTCAAAATCCCTAAAAACACCCATAATACTTTCAAAAATCTGATCAGCATCATGAGGAAACTCCATTAAACGGAAAGCAATAATTTTTTTTCGCAAAATCCAACTAGAGTCTATACAATGAGTAGTCACACAAATATAACCACAATTATTTATACCAGACCACATATCAGAAGTAAAACCTATTGCACCAAGTCTTGCAAGTTCACTAATCAAATCTTTTTTAACTTCACTATAAGCTTTCTTCGTATCACTACGGGTTGAATTTCTAGAAACTTTAGCATATGAAGGATTTAGACAATTTTGGACAAAATATTCAAATCTAATATCATCACCAAAAGTAAATGGTTGTTCTGTTGCAGCTACATAAAGGGCCGGTCCATGTCTCATTTTTTCTTTTGAATAAATAAAATTTTGCAAACTACTATCAGATTCACCTCTAACTTGAACAATTTTTTCTTTATGCTTACTTTTAATATGTCTACCATGCTGCCCTACGCCATGCTCACCTACGGAGCTATAATTTATGTCACAATAATTGGATACAGCCCTAGGTCCTATGTAAATACCATTTTCATCCTTGAAGTGTTCATTTATAGTGAAATGATTCCATACCCATGATGTGCGTAGCCTTTTTGCACCACTACAACCTGAAATTGTAGGAGTAGAATCTGTTGGACTAGAAGTAGAAACTGAAGGTCCTGTTCCAACACCAACAATGTTTGAAGCAGTGTCACCTACAGAATCCATACCCTGTGGTGCAACAAGGTTTCGTGGTAGTTGATGATGTTTCATCATCAGAAGAATTAGAGTGGGGGTTATAATCCCCCATACCAAAATCAAAATTATTAGCATCCATCTTAAAAAAAACACCATAACAGGGGTTATTAAAGGGGAAACGCGAAAGCCCTAATTTTGTAACCCTAGTCCCTAAATACATAAAAGCCCTACAGAATCCATACTCTGTGTACTCATATATTTTTACCAAAGCCGACCGTGAACGAAAACGGGCCAAGGTTGTAAATACTCACCGTTTGAGAGTTATGTGTCACCGGAAACGAAGAGAGAGAGAGACAGAGAGAGAGAGAGAGAGTGAGTGAATGGTGAGTTGTGAGTTCACTAAGTTGAGATCTGATCTCTTCACTTGTGATGGTCACCGACTCACCGTTTGAGAGTTATGTCACTGAAAAGTCAAAAACGGAGAGAGAGAGAGAGAGAGAGAGAGAGAGAGAGAGAGATTCAAAATGTTGAGAGAGTTAGAGAGACGTTGAGATGAGATCTGAGAGTGAGAGTCGAGAGAGATCAGAGATGTGAGAATGAGATGTCTGCTAAGGCAGCATCTCATTGGTTTTTATATGAAGTGCGTGATCATGTGCATACGAGACACCATAATTCATATGCGCCAATAATGAAAAATTCTCGTAAAGTTCTACAATGCATCACTCGAGGCCGCCTGAACTATTTTTGGGAAATCGGAACCGTCTAGATTTTATGTTGGAGGGATTATATCATTCATGCCAAGAATGAATTAAATTTCTTATCGTATGTACTTGATCGTACATAACAAAATTTTCATAATATTTAATCAACGTCTCGATAAAGGAGCTTTCAAAACCCAATAGACCCAAAAATTGGTGAGAGTGATTAAAACACCAAGAATAACAAAATGAAAGGTATGGATCGTTATAATTGTGCTATGATTGTGTGGCTAGCATACATTAGACTATAGCAGAATACCTTGGTTTAGAACCAAGTAAGTTCAATGTATAGATTTGAAAAGTAGCTGCATACTCATCTTTTCAAATGTTCGATCTAAACTGTTAATATTTATCAATTCTATCATTCGCCCCCAAATTGATGATCATTTGATGTTAACAACCACACGATTGGAACACATTCAGTACTTCCAGTGGCATTTCAATACTAATGCACCACTTCAAGATTGCCTAATCTATTTTTTGAAGATTGGAATCGATGAACTTTTACAAGGGAGGAAATAGATTATTCATGCCAAGAATCAAGAAATTCGGTTATCATAACATTCTTGATCGGGCGTAAAAAAGAAAATTTATATTGCAACAGATTAAATTAAAATACTTAGAAAACTTCCACAAAGCACAAGCCGTTTGGTTGGTGGAGTGGTTAGGTTTTTGACTTTTTTTCCCATGACTAGGGTTCCAATCCCCCTTGGCACATTTAAAAAAAAAAAATCTTTTGACAACTCTTTTTTTTTGTTGTTAAGTTGGCACATGTAATTGTGTTGGTGGAGTGGTTTAAGTGTCCCAATTTGTTTCCCATGGGAGGGTTCAAATCCCTGGCCCATTTTTTTTTAAAAAAAAATTTGTAACTTTTTTTTTCGTTTTTTGTCCAAACACACTCTCTCTCTCTTCCTCACACACACACGCGCGCACGCGCTATTTTTGTTTAGACTTCATTTATTTTTAATTGATCTTTTAAAATTGATTTTTTTATAATCATTTTATTTTGAAACATTTTCTCCCCATACTTTGATAAGTTTTTTTAACTTGATATAATTCACAAACACAGAGAAAAAATAATTCATTTCCACCAAAAAAAGTTGATATTTTTTTGTCGTGTTGTGTCGTGACCGACTAGAACCATGTTGTGTCGTGCCATGCCCGTCCTACTTCCGTGCTTGTGTCCATGCCCGTGCCGTGCCTAGCTAGAACCGTGTCTTGACTTGTGCCCCATCCCACTTCTGTTTCATGCCCGTGTTGTGTCCGTCTAAGGCCGAGTCATGCCGTGTTAGGCTAACTTCTGTGTCGTGCCCGTGTCGTTCCCGCTCAATTCCATGCCCCAACTGTCCCAACACAGGTCAAACATGTCACGCCCTCGATTTTCAACATAAATAAATAATTCATTTTCAATAAAAGTCTCTTGCATATCATAGATAATACCCAAAAGAGTCTTCCACCTGTTTAATTTACAAACAAAGTCCCCAAGTTTAGAAAAATTACATCCATGGCACCATGACCCAAATTAACTTAAGTACAAGTACGAACAAGTTTTTCTTGAATTTACAACGGTTTAGTCAAAAGAAATTTCAAAGTTATTAGTTACATAACCATCTTTAACCAAAGGATAATCATTACAAAGAAGATTAAGTGACTAATGAAGTTAGCTTCCCAAAAAGTATTCTTCTTCATCCAAGTACTCAATGCATGCGAGCTATAGACCGGGACTTGAACCTGAAAAGAAGGATTTTGTTGAGCTACACTAGCCCAGTAGAGAATTCTATACTCAAGCTATAAATAAATGCGATGTACATGCGACAAGAGTGAAAGAGTTCAAATAAACGACCAAGAGATACAAGGGACACCACAATAAACCAACGGTTTTCGACAACAGGATTCTACACGCCTTCTAGTTATCCCCTAACCAGTCATACGTCAAACGAAGGTAGCATCGAGCACACAACAATCAAACAACATACAACCATTTCTCAAACACTACAACAAAAATGGTCTATTGCGACGAAAACTGTTGACGAAATCTAAATTCATCGCTAAATGAGACCTTTTGGCGAGGAAATTGGATTTTCGTCGTAAAAAGTGATATTTTTTGCGAGGAAAAAAATTCATCGTCAAATAGTACTTTTTTGCGAGGAAATTTTAAATTTCGTCGCCAATAAGTACCCATAGGTGAGAAATTTTAAATTCATCGCCAATAAGTACCGTCGAACGACGAATTTCAAATTTCGTCATCGATAGTGGACACTAAATTTTATTTTTTAAAACTAATTGAAATGTGCATAATTAACTCTAACTCAAATACCTGATCATAAAAAGATAAATGAAAAAAATGATGGGGACTAGTCACTAGGGAGCCCAAGAATTGGCTACATTTGGATGAAAAAGAAAGTGACTTATTTTTCGTCTTTATTTAAAAAAAATCGCATTTGTTGGTTTTGCGTCAAATTTTTGACTTATTAAATTTTTTTTATGAGAGAAATCGGAAAAGTAAAAAATTATGACAAAAACTTGCAGTTTTTTGACTTATTGTTGTCTTTTTTAAAAAAAATAAAAGTTTTGATTAAAATTTTATACCTTTTCAATTCCTCTCATCGAGACGAATCAATAAGTCACAAAAATTTGATGCAAAATAAACAAATGCATTTTTTTTTTAATAATGACAAAATAAGTCTTTAAGTGTTTCATCCAAATGGAGCCTTACTCTCACGCTCAAGAGGGGTGGAGTGGCTAGTTTGGGTGGTGCATTGGCAAGGCTGAGCCCATACCATAAAAAAGCATAATTAAATAATGGAATTTGTAGGTAATTTGTGGTGGTGGTGTGGTGGTGGTGTGATTGTGGTGGTGGAGGAGGAGTACTAGTGGCAGTGGGGTGGAGTTGTTATAGGAATGGTGGTGGTGGTGGAGGAGGAGTGATGGTGGTGGTGCAGTGATTGGGGTCTCACCTTTGGTGGTGGTGAAGTGGTGGTGGTGCATGTGGTGGTTGTATTGGGGGAAAAAAAACGAGTTGTAAATAGTATATATAATAAATATTATGCCTTTGTTAACAAGTTCGGTGCTGGTGTAGTGGTTGGGTTCATGTTGTGCATGCAAGAGGTACAGGGTTCGAAACTCGGTAGGGGCTGAAAATGGCACTACAGTAGAAGATCTTCTTGTTTTTCGAAAAAATAACTAATTACGAGGAATAATTTTTTTGTCGTCAAAAAAAATATTGCCGACGAAAAAATTCATCGCCAAAAGCCAAAAAGCCGACGAAAAGCAAAATTCGTCGTCAGGGACCCTTTTGCGTGAAACAAAAGTCGACGAATCGCCTTCTAGTTATCCCCTAACCAGTCATACGTCAAACGAAGGTAGCATCGAACACACAACAATCAAACAACATACAATCATTTCTCAAACCACTTTAGGACACCTCAATGAACATCACGATTAACCTTCTCATTTCTTACCAATCATCATTTAGCCCCTTTTTCATAAAAACATTCATTTTTGGTTGCCAAAATACTTTCAAGAAAACTCTTGACCTCTACGGGTCAAACTCCGTTGATTCTCACTTGAATAGCCGGAGTCCGTTGATTTGTGCCCAAATACCGGAAACCGTTGATTCTCTCAAGAATAGCCGGAGGATTTTTCATAAAAATCCTTTTTCCAAAACCAAGTTCCTTTATTTTCAAAACCTCGATAGGATCAATCGTTCATTCCTTTTTTAACATTCACCATTTCAAGTAACAACATATACTTCTGACGTCAACTACAACATTCATCAATTCATGAGACATTCAACTGCCTTACCACCCCTTGCTTGCAGTGAACTCTCTTTCAACCTGGGTTTCCGTTCTAGCACACCTTGCGTAACGGGCCCTCTAGAGTCTCCGCACTTCCACCCCTAGCGTGCAAGACCCTCAACTCAAGTCATCAACTCACACATACACATATGCATTACCAAACCATATTCAAAAGACAACATTTCTAAAATTTCACATTCTTCCATCTATCAACACTCAAGGAATTACAAACTCATTAACACACTCAATTATACATTGGCACCTAGCTTAAGCCCACATTATTCGTCTAAGTCGATCACAATGCCCCGTGCCTCATACCGAACCCACGACGACTCCACAGCACATCACCAGCAAGGTTCTAATCGAATGTCTTATAAACAAGTGCCCAAGGAACCTAGGATGCTCAACGAGACGAGGCATGAGAATACGAGTCTCAATACTACTCACGGATCACTAGACAAGCTCACGTCTGCCCATAGCACTCACCACATGACCCCTCAGAGTTCACAATACTCCTATCACCCTCACGGTACGTTTCCCCGAACTGACGATACTAATATTCTACTCTAACGAGTGCTAAGATATATGGTCGACAACAAGCCATAAGGTCACAAGCAATCATACTCAAGAGTGACTTAAACCTATTCTAATCAAATCGGAAGTCATAACACGGAACGAATACAACTTAGGAATAGCCGACAGACATTGGTGGACTGACACACCTCTACTCAAATGGTCATAACTTTCGGTGTACTAAGAGTTCTAAGGTGATTCTGGCGGCAAACGAAAGCTGACTTCAAGACCTTTGAATCGATATAAAATTTGCACAAAACGGACATCGGACAAAGAAGTTATGGCTGTTCGAAATTGGGCTGAGACACAAAAACGGGCTGAAATTCTCAGATTCGACCGAAACGTAAAACCCAACCTCAAGCACGAAACAAAGCACGATCTAGGCTCATAAACATCACATAAACGCATAACAAGAGTAAGAAATCCCTACCACAATGGGTTTTGAGCAAAACCCTAAGTCTACCGAAAGCTAAACGCTTGAATCCTTCAAAAATAAGTTCCACCCGAGCTTGGATACACGATCTAGAACAAATACAACCCAAAAACACGATAAACAAGCAAAGATCAACAAGTAATCGAGAGGATAGGGAGAAAAACGTGGGTGAGAGTCCAAGAAGCGAAAACAATAACACAAAACTTACCATTTGTTCACCAAACATGAGATTGAAGTGATTTTGGGGGAGGAATCGCTTAGATCTCGAAGATTTGAGGTAGAGATTGAGGGATTTGAGTGAGATTGAGGTTAGGTAGGTGAGAGAGGGTTTTGAGATCTGTTTTCGTGGCTTGAGGGTGTGAAATGAGAAAAGGGGGGTATTTATAATGTCCCAAAAAGCGTGCAAAAAACGCAGCAGGTACCGGTACTGAGAAAAAGGGGGTACCGGTACCAAAGCCTTCAAAGTGCCAATTTGAACATGCACTGGACAGTAGGTACCTGTACTGAGAAATGGCCAGTACCGGTACCAATAAGGCAGAAAAGTGAAAAATTTTAACGGACACCGGAACGAACCCAACTTGATACCAACGCTTCCACACATCAACGCAACATCAAAACTAACATTTTACCACGTTCCTAGGGTCCAATACACAACGATAGACACATCTCCATACCCCCGCAAGCAAACGCACAACTATACTAATAATACAATTTCCTTTTGTGCATTAAACGATTTTCGAAATTCAAATAAAATTGCGAGTCTCTACATTCTATCCTCCTTAAAGAAATTTCGTCCCGAAATTTAATAAACCAAGTCCAATCATTCCAAGTAACATATTAACATACTCCAATCGTATCGCTATCCATCTCACAACAGTTCAATAACCATCAAAACCTATGGCAACGATTCGTATTAATCTAACCACAACAAACATGAGTACATCTTTCTAAGCTCCCATTTATTACAAAATTTTCATATACGATTATCTATCCAAGCATAACGATCTTACTCTAAATGTAACCCGATAGTCCAATTGACTTCCCGAGACTTCCATCTAGAAGGAGCGGTGATCAAACGCCTCTTCTAACTGGATTTCATCGGTTGTCGCCTGGGTATCCGAAAGGCACACACGATACCCGACACTCACCTTATCTTTCTAACGGTGAACGCTTCCCTTTCCGCCCCGAACGAGACCAACTCCAACGCAGTGACACTTTATGAACACACGATCTTCCTTTTGAATGACTATAAATGACAATGGCAATCAGCGCAATCCTTTCTTTGTCCTCACGCGAGTAGCAATCTTTAACAAATTTACCTTGCTCTGTTTGGTCATTCTCTCCCAAATTTTCCAAAGGTAGATGGTGATTAGGTCTCATCATACTCCTCAATACTAAACTTAGCATATCTAGAACACAAGCCAATTTCTCTAAAAGTTGCACCAACTCTCGCACCGAGTTAGATCACTTTAAATTATGAAAAGGATCGATTATTATGTTCAATGGAACGAGCAAGCTCCAAGACTCAAACAACACCAATAAGAAATTTAAAGGGCGCTGACAAGGCATCCGGAATTCAAAGAACACAGGGAACCTTTGAAGTAGTTAGGCAACAAACGCAAGCACTAAGGATACCCAAACCAACTAAGTAGGTCCAGGCCAACAAACAGATACAAGGCGGATACAGGCAATAATTGTAACAAGTTTGCATTTATCGATACCAAAGAATTTGTATATCACGACGTATGTGATCATAGATTTGGTTTTAATAAGTCAAAGTTGCAACATAAGGGCTTGTACAGAATAATAGTTACAAACAAATGACAAAACTGTTAGTCACAATAGGAGGAGCTAAATTGACCACGAAAACTTTATCTGAAGCAAGATAATGTCGACAATAAGACTTCGAATGGAAAACGAAATGCATTCGTCATCATCAATAACAAATGAGTCAATTGTACGATAGACTTACGGAAAACTAGGTTCCAGTTAGGCCAATGAAAGAAGACAAACAAGGCAGCAATTCTTACGAATTTACATTCAGAATATCATCTATTGTCATGGATACAACTAATCCCTATCCAAATCACATCAATCCTCGATATACGTAAACTACGGAGACCCAAGATAACATACCAATACAAGGTGACTACTGAATAAGTCGAATGCCAAAGGAAAGAAGATACCTCAAACATTAACGTCTTCTGAGAACTAAAGAGTATTAGGAGGTGATAGCTTAACGGCGGAACTGCACCTGTTGATGTTTAGGTGTACGTTTATGCTGTTGCATTGAGCTCGACTCTCCACGTACTCCGGATCCCTGAGGACAATTTCTCGCAAAGTGGCCAGGCTTGTGGCAAACATAACAAAGTCGATCATGCTGTGAGGCTCTCTGATTCCCGGATAAAATAGGCGGCCTAAGATTAATCTGATTTTGCGAAAGCTGATTTGGTTCCCTTTGCCTTTTCCTCTCGTGGCTTCGAAAATTTCCTGGCGACGTACTCACTCCAACGATCGGTTGCCTCTGTGTATTCGAGAGTTGCGACTGGCTAACAATCTGTGGACAGTTTCTCATGAAGTGGTCGAGTTTTCCACAAGTAAAACAAGATCTTGGACACCACGGACATTGAGCTCGAACATGACTGGATTGACTACAACGATGACACATAGTCTGACGCTTGAGGAGAGCTCTCGAAGTCCCGATATGAGAAAGTGGCTTAAGGCCCCGCTGGCCCTGAATAGAGTGACTTAGTCTCCTCAATTTCTTTCTTCCAGAACCCTGAATACTCCCAGACGACGAGCTCGCGCTAACGACTCGACATCTAATCTCCTCTAGAATCTCAACGCCCTTCGCACACTTAACGATCTCAGGAAACATTGCCTCATCCCTAGTATGCTGGTCTACCTCATTCTCCATGTATGCACTATGACCCTGGCGATCATAATCCCCGGTCTCACCCCACCTAACTTCACGTCCCGAAGACATCTTACTACGAAAACATACTAAAGTAGGTCATCAACATTAGTCACATTGCTACATGATGCAAATCTCCAACCTATCCAACATGAACAACAACACTACGCCATTCTACCGTAACACAAATGCGATGCCACATCGATGTACAAACTCATTCATGCCAGCACACGCGTATTTTGAAAACAGATGCAATGATTTGTTTTGAACCCATGAGACTAAAGTCTCCCCACGGTCTCAAAGTATTCAAACCTAGTTGCTTTGATACCAATTTGTCACGCCCTCGATTTTCAACATAAATAAATAATTCATTTTCAATAAAAGTCTCTTGCATATCATAGATAATACCCAAAAGAGTCTTCCACCTGTTTAATTTACAAACAAAGTCCCCAAGTTTAGAAAAATTACATCCATGGCACCATGACCCATATTAACTTAAGTACAAGTACGAACAAGTTTTTCTTGAATTTACAACGGTTTAGTCAAAAGAAATTTCAAAGTTATTAGTTACATAACCATCTTTAACCAAAGGATAATCATTACAAAGAAGATTAAGTGACTAATGAAGTTAGCTTCCCAAAAAGTATTCTTCTTCATCCAAGTACTCAATGCATGCGAGCTATAGACCGGGACTTGAACCTGAAAAGAAGGATTTTGTTGAGCTACACTAGCCCAGTAGAGAATTCTATACTCAAGCTATAAATAAATGCGATGTACATGCGACAAGAGTGAAAGAGTTCAAATAAACGACCAAGAGATACAAGGGACACCACAATAAACCAACGGTTTTCGACAACAAGATTCTACACGCCTTCTAGCTATCCCCTAACCAGTCATACGTCAAACGAAGGTAGCATCGAACACACAACAATCAAACAACATACAACCATTTCTCAAACCACTTTAGGACTCCTCAATGAACATCACGATTAACCTTCTCATTTCTTACCAATCATCATTTAGCTCCTTTTCATAAAAACATTCATTTTTGGTTGCCAAAATACTTTCAAGAAAACTCTTGACCTCTACGGGTCAAACTCCGTTGATTCTCACTTGAATAGCCGGAGTCCGTTGATTTGTGCCCAAATACCGGAAACCGTTGATTCTCTCAAGAATAGCCGGAGGATTTTTCATAAAAATCCTTTTTCCAAAACCAAGTTCCTTTATTTTCAAAACCTCGATAGGATCAATCGTTCATTCCTTTTTTAACATTCACCATTTCAAGTAACAACATATACTTCTGACGTCAACTACAACATTCATCAATTCATGAGACATTCAACTGCCTTACCACCCCTTGCTTGCAGTGAACTCTCTTTCAACCTGGGTTTCCGTTCTAGCACACCTTGCGTAACGGGCCCTCTAGAGTCTCCGCACTTCCACCCCTAGCGTGCAAGACCCTCAACTCAAGTCATCAACTCACACATACACACATGCATTACCAAACCATATTCAAAAGACAACATTTCTAAAATTTCACATTCTTCCATCTATCAACACTCAAGGAATTACAAACTCATTAACACACTCAATTATACATTGGCACCTAGCTTAAGCCCACATTATTCGTCTAAGTCGATCACAATGCCCCGTGCCTCATACCGAACCCACGACGACTCCACAGCACATCACCAGCAAGGTTCTAATCGAATGTCTTATAAACAAGTGCCCAAGGAACCTAGGATGCTCAACGAGACGAGGCATGAGAATACGAGTCTCAATACTACTCACGGATCACTAGACAAGCTCACGTCTGCCCATAGCACTCACCACATGACCCCTCAGAGTTCACAATACTCCTATCACCCTCACGGTACGTTTCCCCGAACTGACGATACTAATATTCTACTCTAACGAGTGCTAAGATATATGATCGACAACAAGCCATAAGGTCACAAGCAATCATAATCAAGAGTGACTTAAACCTATTCTAATCAAATTGGAAGTCATAACACGGAACGAATACAACTTAGGAATGGCCGACAGACATTGGTGGACTGACACACCTCTACTCAAATGGTCATAACTTTCGGTGTACTAAGAGTTCTAAGGTGATTCTGGCGGCAAACGAAAGCTGACTTCAAGACCTTTGAATCGATATAAAATTTGCACAAAACGGACATCGGACAAAGAAGTTATGGCTGTTCGAAATTGGGCTGAGACACAAAAACGGGCTGAAATTCTCAGATTCGACCGAAACGTAAAACCCAACCTCAAGCACGAAACAAAGCACGATCTAGGCTCATAAACATCACATAAACGCATAACAAGAGTAAGAAATCCCTACCACAATGGGTTTTGAGCAAAACCCTAAGTCTACCGAAAGCTAAACGCTTGAATCCTTCAAAAATAAGTTCCACCCGAGCTTGGATACACGATCTAGAACAAATACAACCCAAAAACACGATAAACAAGCAAAGATCAACAAGTAATCGAGAGGATAGAGAGAAAAACGTGGGTGAGAGTCCAAGAAGTGAAAACAATAACACAAAACTTACCATTTGTTCACCAAACATGAGATTGAAGTGATTTTGGGGGAGGAATCGCTTAGATCTCGAAGATTTGAGGTAGAGATTGAGGGATTTGAGTGAGATTGAGGTTAGGTAGGTGAGAGAGGGTTTTGAGATCTGTTTTCGTGGCTTGAGGGTGTGAAATGAGAAAAAGGGGTATTTATAATGTCCCAAAAAGCGTGCTGAGAAATCTGCAGAAAACGCAGCAGGTACCGGTACTGAGAAAAAGGGGGTACCGGTACCAAAGCCTTCAAAGTGCCAATTTGAACATGCACTGGACAGTAGGTACCTGTACTGAGAAATGGCCAGTACCGGTACCAATAAGGCAGAAAAGTGAAAAATTTTAACGGACACCGGAACGAACCCAACTTGATACCAACGCTTCCACACATCAACGCAACATCAAAACTAACATTTTACCACGTTCCTAGGGTCCAATACACAACGATAGACACATCTCCATACCCCCGCAAGCAAACGCACAACTATACTAATAATACAATTTCCTTTTGTGCATTAAACGATTTTCGAAATTCAAATAAAATTGCGAGTCTCTACAAAACAACTCTACACCACTCTCCTCTATTGAAATGCAATGCCACATAGTTCAAGTAATGTCAATTCACACAAGCACACATATGTCATGCAAAAAGGGTTTGATATTTGAACCCATGAGACTAGAAGTTTCCCTACGGTCTCAAAGTATTCAAACCTAGTCACTCTGATACCAATTTGTCACTCCCTCGATTTTCAACATAAATAAATAAGTCATTTCAATAAAAGTTCCTCGCATAACATAAATAATACCCAAAGGAGTTCCCACCTATTTAACTTTACAAACCAAGTCCCCAAGTTTAAAGGTATACAACTTTGGCACTCCTGCCCAAAATAAACTTAAGTACAAGTTCGAACAAGTTCTTTAGTTACAAAAGGTTTAGTCAAAAGAGATTCTAGAGTAATTAGTTACAAACTCCTCTTATCAAAAGAAAATCATTACAAGATGATTAAGTAACTAAATGAAGTTAGCTTCCAAAAAAGTCTTCCACATCCAAGCACATGATGCAGACAAGCTATGGTTTAGCATTTGAACCTGAAAAGATTGATAGGTTGAGCTACACTAGCCCAGTAGGAAAATCTCTACTTAATCTATATGTGGATGAGATGATAAGCGTGGACACAGTGAATCAAGCTAAATGGCAAATCCTTTGTGTAAGTGCAGAAAAATGAAAGGAGCCTTCTACTGCACAAATATGAAACGGCTACCATCGACTTCTCACTGGAAAACTAATCACGTCGCCGGAACCCTAATTTGCAAAATAGACAAGGGTCAAGCGCACCTTTGCCTCTCGTGGCAAAGGCCCTTCAATGCCTAAATTAGTATTTCAATTCATACTAGCAGGGAACCCTAATTATCAGTAGGAAAGTCGAATTGCAATGTATCGCGTAATGCGTACCTTTTGCCTCTAGGTTTACCTCATATTTATAGACTCACGGATGCTTGTTGCCCAAGTATCCTTGTTGCCCTAGGTTTCCTATCTCGTATAGGAAACCCAGAATATCTTGGATTCTCGTTCCCTTATTCATTCATCACCTCAGACCATTTAGGACTCTTTCCCATTGCTGGCCAAACATCCCATTCCCGTTGGGTATTTTCTCCAGATCTTATTTTATCAAGATCCTATTTCCTTACGAGATGTCTCCATTTTGGAACCTTCCAAAGCGTTCCCTACAGCTGAGGCTACTTCCCAGAATACTGCTCCTGTTCGGCCCTCTCGTTGCCGAACAAATTACTTGGACCAATGACTTCACATGTCACTGTCTTTTTACCAAACTCCTGGTCCAATAACTACTCGTGTTTATTGGATCAAGCCCTTGTTCGAATAGCTTGGACCAATTCTGTAAGGACCCGTAATTTTGGAGATTATTAAAAGGATTTATTCGATATTATAAATGAGGAAAAATGTGAAATTTGTTGAGTTTAATTGATTTGGGGTTAATGTGTTAGGATTGTTATTTGAAGGAGTGTTTGTGCAATTTACATATAAGCTAGTATATAAGGTGTGTGTGTATGTGTTGTAGGAGATAATTCTCCATCTCATTCTCTCTCTACCTCCCGACCTCTCTCTTTTCTCTCGGCTCTCTCTCTATCTCGGCTCTCTCTCACTCTCTTCCTCTCTCACTCAAAAATCGACCAAAACCCATACAAACCCACCCCCATTTGACCTTCCATCGACGTTGTTGAGCTTGAATTTCGTGGGTTTCGCTCGGAGGAGAGTATTCGACGGATCTTGAAGTTTTCGGAGTCTAGGGCTTGCTCAAATCGCGTGGGTTTCGATCCTTGACTTGAGGTAGGGATTTCTTGCTCTTGTTATGTGTTTATAAGTTGATTGTACGCTTAGATCGTGCCTTAGTTCGTTGTTTGTTGTTGGATCGATGCCTTTCAAAAATCTGAGAATCGTCCTGTAATTTCCAGCTAGTACATGTACCTCGGTTTGTATTGGTACATGTACTGTCGAAGAAATTTCAGTTCTGTTCAGCTAGTACATGTACCTCGGTTTGTACTGGTACATGTACTAGCCGATAATTTCCAGGAAATGTTCCTTCTTTCGTGTTTTGAATCTCTATCACTTTTAACACACTCAAAACATTGTTAAACCATCCCTAAACTTGATTACTTGGGTTCCAATGATTCGTTAATCGTTTCAATCCCTTTGATATACGTTGAACGCAATCTTAGTGTCGTTATAAGTGGAATACGTGTCGTAAGGTTGTTTAAGAGTACGGTAAGCTATGTGGGGCTTTGAGATGAGTATAATAGGCAGATATGAGTTTGTCTAGTGATCCGAAGGGTATCGTAAAAGTTTGTATCCTCATGATTCGTCTTGTTGATTCTTCTAGATTCCATTGGTGATCGTTCTATAAGATTCTAGTTTAAAACCTAGCGCGTGGTGTGTCGTAGAGTTATTTTGTGGGTTCGATACGTAACGAAGGGCATCGTGTTACACTTAGAGGAATAAGTGATTTTAGGGTATTTATCAATGTATGATGTGACATGCTTATGAGTTGTATTCCATAGTGAATTTGGAAAACGTTATCCGCCTATATATTGAACGATGTTATGTGTGCATGATTGAATTGAGAATTTGAATGGAGGGTCCCGCAATGCAAGGTGTGGTAATGCGAGGACTCTAGAGGGCCCGCAACGCAAGGTGTGGTAATGCGGAAACCCAGGTGGAGAGAATTCACTGTAACGCAAGGTGTGGTAATACAGGTGAATGTCTCATTTAATGAATGGAAGTATGGTTGAATTTAGAAGTTTATGTCATTGTTTGGATTGTTTACTGGTTGAGATTGTGACCGTTAAAGAAAGAGATAAGCGATTGATTTTATCGAAGTTTTTGAAAAGAAAGAAACTTGGTTTTTGGAAAAAGGATTTTATTGAAAATCCTCCGGTATTCTTGAGTGAATCAATGGTTCCGGTATTTGGGCACAAATCAACGGATTCCGGCTATTCAAAACTCGAATCAACGGAGTTTGACCATTGAAGGTCATGTATTACTCTATACTACATCTATTTGAAAATAAAGGAATTTTTTTTTTCTGAAGAAGGATCAAAATGATGAATGAAGTAGATTTTGGTGATGAGTGACATGGAAAATGAAAAATGAGATTTGGGTGACGATTTGGAAAATGGGAAAGATTGTGGATTAAGACGAGATGTGGTAAATGGTTGGAGAACCTCTTTTTGGTTTGTTATAATTGATGTGAGAGATGAGTGTGGAATCGTATGTGATGTTGTAAAACGGTTGTGAACTCGTGATTTGGTTAATAATGATTAATGTGGGAAACCTAATGGTTCGAGTTAGACGTGTGAGTTGATGAGTATTGCACATAGGATTTCTCGAGTCTTTTGGTCATAGCATGTTGTTCTTTGATAGTCATACGTACCTTGGGCATATCTGTCTATACTCGTTCTCTCTAAGGCATACTCAACATATTTTCTTATAACTTGTGCATAGATTTCTCTACTGGGCTAGTGTAGCTCAACAAAATCCTTCTTTTCAGGTTCTAAGCACCGGACAATAGATTTCATGCCATGATGTGCTTGGACACGAAGATTTTGGAAGCTAACTTGACTTAGTTACTCACTCATCTTTTATTAGACTTGCTTTTGATTAAAGATGGCCTTGTAACTAATTCACATTTGAATTATCTTTTGACTCAAGTTGAAATGTTCTAAGTACTTTGCACTTGTATTTGACTCAATTTGGGCCATGGAGCCAAGGATGTATTTCTTTAAACTTGGGGACTTGATTTGTAATTAAACAGGAGGGAAAGCTCATTTTGGTCGTTATTAGCCGTATGTGAGGATTAGTTATCGAAATGATCTATTTATTTATGTTAAAAATCGAGGGCGTGACAAATTGGTATCAGAGCAATAGGTTTAGAACACTTCGAGACCATCGGGAGACTTTTAGTCTCATGGGTTCAAAAGTCGTTGCATCTTTTTACAAAATCACATGTGTGCTTGCATGAATGATATTAGACCATCGATGTGTTAGTGCATTGGTACCACGGTAGATTGGCGTAGTGTTGTTATCCATGCTGGAAAGGTCAGAGACTTGCATTATATAGCGGTATGATTAATGTTGATGACTTTTTTGTTATGCTTCGTAGTAAGATGTTTTCGAGACGTGGAGTTAGGTGCGGTGAAACCGGGGATCGTGATCACCAGGGTCGTAGTCCATATGGGGAGAATGAGGTGAATCAACGTGCTAGAGAAGAGGTAATGTTTCCTGAGATCGTTGAGTGCGCAAAGGGTGTTGAGACTCTGGAGGGTACGCAGGGCGGTGTGAATGTGGGAGAAGCTAGGCATCGAGTCGTTAGTGCAAGATCATCTTCTGAGAGTGTTGAGAGTTTAGGAGGCAAGAAATCGAAGGAACCAGATCAGTCTATGCAAGGCCAGCGAGGCCTCACACTACCATCTCGTTCAGAGACTCCGGGAGATTTCCTCGAATGCCAGATTGTGTGTCATCGTTGTGGTCAACCTGGTCATCTTCGTGCCCAATGTCCGTGGCATCAAAGATCTTGTTTTACTTGCGGGAGGCTTGACCATTTCATGAGAAACTGTCCACATAATGTGAGCCAGCTGCAAACCCCGACTACACAAAGGCAACCGACCGTTAGAATGAGTGCATCGCCAGGGGATTTTCGAAGCCAAGAGAGGAAAAGACGGAGAGAACCAAATCATTCATCGCAAACCAAATTAATCTTAGGCCACCTACTCTAACTAGGAATCAAGGAGTCTCCCAGCTTGATAAGCTTTGCTATGTCTGTCGCAAACCTGGCCACTTCGCGAGAAATTGTTCTTTGGGATTGGGAGTACACAATGAGTCGAGCTCAGTGCAGCAGGTTAAACGTACACCGAAATAGCAACAAATGCAGTTCAGCAGCTAAAGCACTACCTCCTTCAATTCTCTAGCTTTCAGAAAATGTTAGTTGTGTGAGGTATCTTCTTTCTCTTATGGTCCAATACATTCGTGAGTCATTCTAAATTAATATGTCGTCTTGGGCCTCATTAGTTCCGATATCGACGATTTATCGGTTTTGGCAAAGGATTGGTAGTAACCATGATAGTTGGTGATATTCCGAACGCTATCTCGTGAGAGTTGTTCCTTTATTTATCCTCTTTCATTGGCCTAATTGAATCTTGTTAGAATTGTATCGTAAGCTATTCCCATGAAGTCTGTTGTATTGTTGACTTGTCATGATTCTTGATATTCGAGTTAGTTGTTACACAATCCATTCTTAGCTTTTCTTGGGTATATTCGAATTCTTGTGGTGAAGTATCTTATGACACATTAACTGTTGATGTTAACAAGTGTTTCTTGTTCCCTATACGAGGTCTTGTTTCAGACACTATCATATTTGGGATTAGCTTTCGTTGGTCATTTTAGGTCCCTTTATCGTGATTGTAAACTTCGTCGTTTGCTTGAAACTGTTATTCTACGCAAGTTTTTATGTTGCAATTCAACCTATTAAACTCAATCTATGTTCACATCCTTTATGAGGTACAAGTTCGTTGGTGCCGTTAAATTCGGACTTTGATGCTATTATTGCCTACTTTGGTGCCACCATTTACTATGATTCCTTAACTATGAAATCGCGTGATTTGAACTTGTATCCGTTTTGTATCCATTGCCTTCCAAGACCTGTTCGATCATGTTGGACTTTGTTGTTACAGCTGCTAGTTTAAATTTTGTTAGAAATTATTGCCATGCTCAAGCTCTCATGTTCGTAAGTGGAGTTAAATCTTGTGACGGCATATTTATTAATACCCATTTGTTGGTGCCGTTCACTTAGAATTGATCACTTGTTATAGTTCCTCTCAAAGTCACTCAACTTTGTTATGGTTCCTTAACTCTGGAGGCATATGATTTGTTTTGTAGCACTCAACCTCAATTTGTTAGAAGTCTTACTCATTTTTGGTATTGGATAATCCTTTCTGTTGTGGATCAGTTGGTTTACGAGAGATCTATCTCATTATTTTGTGCTTGTCTTTAGTATTGAAAATCTTTCATTTGACAAAACGTTATCCGTTGTCTCCTTTGACATGTAGAGCAATAGGAAGGTTATGACCGATCATTTCAAGATTTCTTGGGTTATCATAGAATGGTACTTTGAGTTTGTTGCCTAACCACCTTAAAGGATTCCATGGATTCTTTGAATTTCGGATACCTCATCACCGTTCTTGGATTCTTGATTGGCGTTGTTCGAGTTTCAGAACTTGCTCACTTCGTTTAAGATAACAATCGAATCCTTCTTATAACCTAGAGTGACCCGATCTGTAGCTAGAATTTGGTGCGATTTTTAGAAGAATTGACTTGTGTTCTGGATTCGCTAGACTTAGTATTAAGGCGTGCAATGAAATCTATTCACCAACGACTTTGGAAATTGAAGAGAGAATGATCGAACAGAGTAAGGTGTATTTGTTAAAGATTGCTACCCGCTCGAGGTCGACCAAAGGATTATGCCGGCTGTCATCGTCGTCCATAGTCACTCAGAAAGGAAATCGTATGTTCTATAAAGCATTACCACGTTGGAGTTTGTTTCGTTTCGGGCAGAAAAGGAAGCGTTCACCGCTAGAAAGCTAGGTTATGTGTTGGATATGGTGTGTGTTTTTTCGGATACCCAGGCGACAACCGATGAAATCCAGTTAGAAGAGGCGCTTGATCACCGCTCCTTCTAGATGGAGGTCTCGGGAAGTCAATTGGACTATCGGATTGCATTTAGAGGTAAGATCGTTATGCGTTGATAGATAATTGTATATGGCAATTTCGCAATAAAGAGGAAGCTTCAAAATTGCATACCGTTTGACATTGCCGCCGAAACTTTCAAGTATTTATGATTCGCTCTATGGGTAGAAATTAAGGAAGTACGAATCGAACCCATTGCATGTGTTAGAATGGGCTGAATTTGAGTTACAAGCCGACGTGTCCTATAGTGAGAAACCGATACGTGTCCTAATTTGCGTGGTCAAATGTTGAGAGGTGAGCCGATGCCGTTAGCACAAGTTCACATGAGAAAAAGAGGGAACGAAGTTAGAAAGATATGCTCGTGTTTGTTGTGGTTGATTGATATGAACATTTGACATGGATATTGATGGTTATTGAATTGTTGCATGAAAAAAAAAAATAGTGTTACGGTTGAGGCGTATCTATATGTTGCATGTTTGGTTGGACTTGGTTCAGTAAATTTCGAGGACGAAATTTCTTTAAGGAGGGAAGAGTGTAAGGACCCGTAATTTTGGAGATTATTAAAAGGATTTATTCGATATTATAAATGAGGAAAAATGTGAAATTTGTTGAGTTTAATTGATTTGGGGTTAATGTGTTAGGATTGTTATTTGAAGGAGTGTTTGTGCAATTTACATATAAGCTAGTATATAAGGTGTGTGTGTATGTGTTGTAGGAGATAATTCTCCATCTCATTCTCTCTCTACCTCCCGACCTCTCTCTTTTCTCTCGGCTCTCTCTCTATCTCGGCTCTCTCTCACTCTCTTCCTCTCTCACTCAAAAATCGACCAAAACCCATACAAACCCACCTCCATTTGACCTTCCATCGACGTTGTTGAGCTTGAATTTCGTGGGTTTCACTCGGAGGAGAGTATTCGACGGATCTTGAAGTTTTCGGAGTCTAGGGCTTGCTCAAATCGCGTGGGTTTCGATCCTTGACTTGAGGTAGGGATTTCTTGCTCTTTTTATGTGTTTATAAGTTGATTGTATGCTTAGATCGTGCCTTAGTTCGTTGTTTGTTGTTGGATCGATGCCTTTCGAAAATCTGAGAATCGTCCTGTAATTTCCAGCTAGTACATGTACCTCGGTTTGTATTGGTACATGTACTGTCGAAGAAATTTCAGTTCTGTTCAGCTAGTACATGTACCTCAGTTTGTACTGGTACATGTACTAGCCGATAATTTCCAGGAAATGTTCCTTCTTTCGTGTTTTGAATCTCTATCACTTTTAACACACTCAAAACATTGTTAAACCATCCCTAAACTTGATTACTTGGGTTCCAATGATTCGTTAATCGTTTCAATCCCTTTGATATACGTTGAACGCAATCTTAGTGTCGTTATAAGTGGAATACGTGTCGTAAGGTTGTTTAAGAGTACGGTAAGCTATGTGGGGCTTTGAGATGAGTATAATAGGTAGATATGAGTTTGTCTAGTCATCCGAAGGGTATCGTAGAAGTTTGTATCCTCATGATTCGTCTTGTTGATTCTTCTAGATTCCATTGGTGATCGTTCTATAAGATTCTAGTTTAAAACCTAGCGCGTGGTGTGTCGTAGAGTTATTTTGTGGGTTCTATACGTAACGAAGGGCATCGTGTTACACTTAAAGGAATAAGTGATTTTAGGGTATTTATCAATGTATGATGTGACATGCTTATGAGTTGTATTCCATAGTGAATTTGGAAAACGTTATCCGCCTATATATTGAACGATGTTATGTGTGCATGATTGAATTGAGAATTTGAATGGAGGGTCCCGCAACGCAAGGTGTGGTAATGCGGAAACCCAGGTGCAGAGAATTCACTGTAACGCAAGGTGTGGTAATACAGGTGAATGTCTCATTTAATGAATGGAAGTATGGTTGAATTTAGAAGTTTATGTCATTGTTTGGATTGTTTACTGGTTGAGATTGTGACCGTTAAAGAAAGAGATAAACGATTGATTTTATCGAAGTTTTTGAAAAGAAAGAAACTTGGTTTTTGGAAAAAGGATTTTATTGAAAATCCTCCGGTATTCTTGAGTGAATCAACGGTTCCGGTATTTGGGCACAAATCAACGGATTCCGGCTATTCAAAACTCGAATCAACGGAGTTTGACCATTGAAGGTCATGTATTACTCTATACTACATCTATTTGAAAATAAAGGAATTTTTTTTTTCTGAAGAAGGATCAAAATGATGAATGAAGTAGATTTTGGTGATGAGTGACATGGAAAATGAAAAATGAGATTTGGGTGACGATTTGGAAAATGGGAAAGATTGTGGATTAAGACGAGATGTGGTAAATGGTTGGAGAACCTCTTTTTGGTTTGTTATAATTGATGTGAGAGATGAGTGTGGAATCGTATGTGATGTTGTAAAACGGTTGTGAACTCGTGATTTGGTTAATAATGATTAATGTGGGAAACCTAATGGTTCGAGTTAGACGTGTGAGTTGATGAGTATTGCACATAGGATTTCTCGAGTCTTTTGGTCATAGCATGTTGTTCTTTGATAGTCATACGTACCTTGGGCATATCTGTCTATACTCGTTCTCTCTAAGGCATACTCAACATATTTTCTTATAACTTGTGCATAGATTTCTCTACTGGGCTAGTGTAGCTCAACAAAATCCTTCTTTTCAGGTTCTAAGCACCGGACAATAGATTTCATGCCATGATGTGCTTGGACACGAAGATTTTGGAAGCCAACTTGACTTAGTTACTCACTCATCTTTTATTAGACTTGCTTTTGATTAAAGATGGCCTTGTAACTAATTCACATTTGAATTATCTTTTGACTCAAGTTGAAATGTTCTAAGTACTTTGCACTTGTATTTGACTCAATTTGGGCCATGGAGCCAAGGATGTATTTCTTTAAACTTGGGGACTTGATTTGTAATTAAACAGGAGGGAAAGCTCATTTTGGTTGTTATTAGCCGTATGTGAGGATTAGTTATCGAAATGATCTATTTATTTATGTTAAAAATCGAGGGCGTGACAAATTCCTCTCATGCCATCGGTCTGTACCGCCGTTCACCGTCTTGTTCGGCGACTGTCCTTATTACCATTATACAGTGTGTAACAACCCTAATTTTTACTAAATAAAAATTTCGTTGTTACTGTTTGAAAAAATCTTAATTAGGTTTTAATAGTCATTTACCCGCCGATCTTCCTGTCGTTTCTAGGATAAAGCCCTAGGATTACACTTCTCGGCTGGAAATCCTATCTAGCAACCCTAGCTAGCTTTTAACCGACATTTCGACTTAGCCATCGTTTAACCTAGTCACCGATCGTTCCTAAACATCTGTGAACCTTATGAACCTTCGATTCACGAACCTTTTGAAACCCTTGAGTTCGGTAACCCTAGATTAACCCTTTGAACCGTTTGAACCTTTTAGCCATTGACCATTGGACAGTAGCGTTAGGGTTTCCTTTACCCATTGGTCAATAGGTAAAACTTGGTTAATCTTCCTAAGTACGAGATTAGATTAGTTTAGTGCTTAATTGCAAGTATTAGACTTTCTAGCATTACCCGTTGGATAATAACCGCTGGGAGATTTATTAACCATTGGACGATAACCCTTGGACCTTACCTTCACTAACCATTGGTTATTAACCGCTAGGAAAACTATTATCCATTGGATAATAGCTTTGCTTGCCAACCAAGAATAGGTGATTAAAATATTAGATTTGGCATGTGTGATATTTGATTAAAATAGGATTAGTACATTAGGTTAGTATTTTAATGGTTGTACTTGGAAAGTAGTAGAATACTATATTAGATATTGGTCCTAGGTCATATCTAGTATAGATATTGTGTGGTACATGTGTGTATATATATATATATATATGAGTGTACTTGTATGTATATATATATAATATTGTATATAACATGTGTGTAATGGAATATTATAATTAGAAAATCTATTTTGCTTGAAAATATAGATTTTATGTTTGACCCATTGTACTTATATATATATTAGTATATATATATATATATACTTCCAAGAGAGTACAAGTGGGAGAGAGAGAGAGAGAGGGAGAGAGAGAGAGAGAATTGCCGAGAGAGAGAGAGAACCCGAGAGAGAGAGGGAGAGAGAGAGAGAAAGAGAAGGAAAGAGAGGGAGAGAGATGGTACCTTCCTAGATTTTCTTGTACTCTTTTGCTTGGGATTCTATTGTACCTTTGGAAGCTTAATCTTATAAGCTTATATCATGACCAAATCTTGTATAAACCAAAATCCATACTCTTTCCTTATTCAACCACCAAATCTTGTCCTTATATATATATATATATATATATGGTTATATATATATATTGTACAATGTACTAAGAGAAGAGAGAGAGAGAGGCCGAGAGAGAGAGATTGAGAGAGAGAGAGATTCGGATGGAGAGAGAGGGAGAGAGTGTGATGTGTGTGCTAGTGTACTCACCTTGATTGACCTAGCTTAGATCACCCTTGTCCTTCTTTGATATGCTTTCAAAGTGAAAGCATGACCTTTGTAAGCAAATCTAGTCCTTGGCCAAGTTTCCATAATTCAATCCAAAGGACACACCATAGCTTTGCAAACCTAGGATTCTAGGTTGTTTCTTGCAAGGAAGCAAGATTGCTTGGAATAAAAAAATGAGAGATAGGAGAGAGAGAGGGAATTCGGCTAGAGAGAGAGAAAGGAGAGGCTTTGCCTATAAATACCAAGCCATTTGGTGCTTTGAACTCACACCTCAAACCATTCTCCAACTTCTTTCTTGAAAGCATAAGAAGTTCTTGCCTGTTTTCTTCTTGGTTGTTGAGATTCTTTCATGTTTTTCAAAGAAGCTTTCCATCTCCACCACTAAACCACCATACGACCACCACCTCGATCCTAAAGTAGTAGTAGTATAGGTTACGATCTAGTTTTGAGAGAAATCTTTCTCTTTCGAAGCTATCGGAAGCTTATCGTAAGCCGTTACTCCGTCCGTCCGCCAACTTTCTTTCCGTCGTACCTCCGTAGTCTTTTCTACAGCCAAGAAGAACGGTAGTGTACCCTTACACTCTAATCCTAAGTATAGTTGTATGCATGTGTGACTTGAACGTAGTATCTAAGTATATGTAGAGTGTCCTTACTCTCTACCCCTAAGTATAGTTGTATGCATGTGTGACTTGAACGTAGTATCTAAGTATATGTAGAGTGTCCTTACTCTCTACCCCTAAGTATAGTTGTATGCATGTGTGACTTGAACGTAGTATCTAAGTATATGTAGAGTGTCCTTACTCTCTACCCCTAAGTATAGTTGTATGCATGTGTGACTTGAACGTAGTATCTAAGTATATGTAGAGTGTCCTTACTCTCTACCCCTAAGTATAGTTGTATGCATGTGTGACTTGAACGTAGTATCTAAGTATATGTAGAGTGTCCTTACTCTCTACCCCTAAGTATAGTTGTATGCATGTGTGACTTGAACGTAGTATCTAAGTATATGTAGAGTGTCCCTACTCTCTACCCCTAAGTATAGATAAGATGTGTGTTGAGCTTTTCAAACTATTTCTTTAAGAAAATAAAGTTAGTTGAATGATTTAGCTTGTAGAACTTTCTTGTTAAAAGTTCGTAGTTTACTTTGATCTTGTGGCTACTTGATTGCTTGATCACCTAATTGCTACGTGATTGTATGAACTCGTCAATAAACATGTGTTGTTTTATTGAACTTCTCGAAGGAAATGCGTTTTAAAGATAAAGTGTTGTTTTAAAACGAAGTATTCGTATTTTGACCTTTTAACGAGCATGATAGTATAGAGTTGGATGATCTTGCTATTTGATATCACATGAGTTATGTGAATAGTCCCACCGCGGAGTCGATGCATGTTACGAGACACATGGAATTGGAAAAGTAGAGATATGACACCTAAGATGAGGTTGATATGGATAAAAAGTGTTTTGGAAATGCATAATGGCCGGACTTGGTAGCCATTATGGCCATGAGTCAGATTTGGTAGCCTTTGTGGCAATGAGCCGGACTTGGTAGCTCATTGTTGTGCGACACAAGGTGCCGGTCTTGGATGCTCATGGTTGTGTGTGTGTGTGTGACACAATGTGCCGGACTTGGTAGCCATTGTGGCCATGCGTTGGTATCCTTGTGGCAATGAGCCGGACTTGGTAGCTCATTGTTGTGCGACACAAGGTACTTGTAACCCATGGTTGTGTGCGTGCGTGTTTTCAGAATTGATGATAAAAGATGAGACACAAAACGATGAGTCGTGTAGGAGAGACACATGGAAAACATGACACCAACGCTCGTTAGTGAATGCGCATGTGTAATTGTATGTGTTATTCAAAAGCATGGTTAAGTTTGGAAAATCGTATACTATCTTTGATGTGTATGTTAAGGGTTAGTGGGTTTGGATTACTCTATTGAGCTTTCAAGCTCACGGTGTTGCTTTATGTGACCCTGACATATTATACTGGTGGCGACGCTGGTATAATGTGTCAGACTTTCTAGATGAACAAGGAGAGCTGTATACCTTGGAGGCTTTCGGAGCTGAGGAACTCGCTAGGATGGAGGAAGAGAAGGAGCTTTAGTTAGCCTTAGTGACCCTCCGTTTTGTGTAATATAAACCTCTCTAAGGAGATTGGATGTAATAATGAGCTAGACTCTGCCTTGTTTGTCTAATGAAACCTTTATTTAACGAACCCGATTTTGGGGGCGTTACACAGTGGTTCCACGTACCACGTGTTCGGCCCATGTGTGTACCTTGTTCGGGAATACCTCCCTACACTTTGTTTGCAAGAAGAGAACAAACAATGATTCTAAATCATTAGAATACAAGGAATTTGGCACACAATGGTAAATCCAATAACGATACGTACTAACACCATTTACTAGTATAAATGCATTCTCACACACGCGCGCGCATACGCACACACCTCCCACTGAATTTCCACCACTTGCGATTTTGTGTTTCCACCCCTTGCATCACAATAAATTCCACCCCTTGTGATTCTGTATTTCCACCCCGTGCATTACAGTAAACTCCACATTTTGACTTCACAACGACAACCGCAATGTCATTACAATCAACATCAAAACCAATTGTTCATTCCACTCATACCAACATTAACTAACTCGTCACAAATAACTCATGGCTCACAACAATCAAGACAAAAAAAATACAACATTCATAAGAATATGTAATCTTAAATCCTGAGGGGTTCCACCCGAACCTTGTATAGCAATCAAACACTAACATCACACAAAATCACCTCATGACATGTAGAGAAAGAGAGAAATCCCTACCAAAGTAGGTTTTGAGCAAAACCTTAAATATACCAAGTGCTACAAGCTCGAATCTACCGCAAGAACAAGCTCCTCCCAAGCTTTGCTACAAAATCTAGGGTGGATGTAACCCAAAAACAAGACAAACAAGCATGGATCAACAAGTGTTTGAGAAGAGAGAGAGAGAGAGAGAAAAAGGTGGTTAAGAGTCAAGGAGTGAGAGCAAGAACACAAAACTTACTCTTCGTTCACCAACCGCGAGAATCAAGTGTGTTTGAGGTAGAAAGCATTTGGATCTTTGATGTTTTGAAGCAGAAATCAAAGGATTGGAGTAGGGTAGGTGGGAGGGGGTGTTTTTAGGTCTATTTCATGGGTTTGGATATGAAAAATGGTAAATGGGTTATTTTATAGAAGTCTGAAAAGTGTGTTGAATTTTCAAAAAATTCACAGTGGGTACCGGCATTGGGCGATTTGCAGTACCGGTATTGGCACCCTAAAATGAAAAATGGGCCACTCTCTGGACGATGGGTACCGGGACTAGGCAAAACGCAGTAAGGGTACCGCTTGGGAAAATTTGAAATTTTACCAACGGTCATCGAATCGAACCCACTTGTTACTAACACCTTCAAACATCATTACAGTATCAATACTCGTGGTTCAACTATTCTCCGAATGTCCGGTACACAACGGTAGGCATATCCGTATACCCACTTTAATAGACACATAACTTAATCAAAATACGACCTTCCACATATTAAACGGTTAAAGAAAATAAAATAATTTACGGGTCTCTACATTCTATCCTCCTTAAAGAAATTTTGCCTCGAAATTTATAATTCAAGCCAGCTAAGCTCATGAATCAAGTAAACATGGTCATATCACAACACGTATTATCAAACAATGAGCTAACAATCATAAAGTCAAAATTTGAGACTCACATTGATTCAATTCAGAAATAATTGCGAATACTTCTCTCTAACTTTGTCTTCCCTTTCCCACGTCGACTCTTCCTTTCCAAGATTACTCCAAAGAACTCGCACCAACGGAATAGTCTTACCCCTCAAAACTTGGTCATGCGACTCTAGGATACGTATCAGCTTTTCTCTGTAAGATGCATTGACTTCTAACTCTAGTTCAAACCACTCTAGAACGTGTGACGGATCCGGTTCATACTTTCGCAGCATCGACACATGGAACACATCATGTATGCCCGATAGCTTCGGTGGCAAAACCAATCAATACGCAACTTCCCCAATCTTCTCGATAATATCAAATGGTCTGATATAACGCAGTGCAAGCTTACCCCTTTGCCCAAAACGAAATAATCCCTCACGTGGTGACACCTTAAGGAACACATGGTCCCCCGCTTCAAATGACAATGGCCGGCAACGACGATCGGCATAACTCCTTTGTTTACTTTGCGCGGTTAATAATCATTGGTGAATCTCTTCAACTTGCTCGATGTTTCTCTCTTGTGCTTCAAGAAGATGTTGGCGAATCGCTCTCATACTCTCAGAGGTTTCTTTGATCAATTCTTGCCCAACCAATGTTGCTTCGCCCAACTCAGTCCAACATACAGCTAATCCACACGGTCTCCCGTACAAAGCTTCATGCGGTGCCATCTCAATACTAGATTGGTAGCTATTGTTGTATGCGAATTCGACTTATGGTAGGTGATCTTCCCAACTACCCCAAAAATCCAAAACACAAGCCCCAAGCATGTCTTTCAAAATTTGAATAGTTCTCTCGAATTGCTTGTCTGTTTAAGGGTGACACGCGATGATAACTAAAAGATTGGTGCCAAGAGTAGTATGCAAACTTTGCTAAAAGCGCACGATAAACCTTGGGGCTCAATCCGACATGATAGAAATGGGAAACCCATGAAGACGGATAATCTCTCAAATGTACAAACGGCTAAGCATATCAATCGAATTCGTGACCTAGATAGGTAAGAAATGTGCTGATTTGGTCAATCGATCAAATATCACCCAAATGTGTAGACACCTCCCAGACGGGGCATCGCCATACAGTTGTATCATCACTGTGTTTGCTCGATTGGTTGCTCGCTTCATAAACCAAGATCGTGGATACTTCCATGGCTAGAGGTATCGCCACACGATAGCGGTTATCATCAAAACAGAGTCGCCACCTAGTTTGTTAAAGCTAGGAAAACAGATAGAGATTCTGGATACAGAAGCCAAAAGTACAGTAAGGGGAAGGTGTTAGGCACCCCTCTCTGCCTAGCCGTGAAGCTAGCCCATAATCATTCAACATAAGACATATAGATGCTTTATTCAATTCCATACACGTGATACTGTTTTATGCCTTAAACAGCTTAATAAGGTGAGTCGAGACAATAATTGAACATGCATCAGAAAGCAAGAAACAAAACAAAGCTGTGCTAGCAAATCGATCACTCGGCCGGCGAATGGAAGTCGCGGCCGAGGGATCACACTGATATTAATGTACCGGCCAAGGCATCGAAGCCCCGGCTGGTGTTCTTCCTCACACCAGACAGAAAGTTTACAGACGATCAGAAAAGCTACGATTACGATTATAGGCAAACATTAAAACAAACCAGTGGCCGTTGGGCCTCACCACCTTGATCCCTCAGTTGCTTGATCGCTTCGGATCGATCGGGATTGACTAATTGATTGCTTTTTGGACGAAACCCTAGGGTTAGGGTTTGAACTCCGAGGTTGGATCGTGATTGATGGCCGCCTATGGAAGGTTGGGGCTTTTATAGAGAGGGTTTTTGTGAGTATAGGGGCAGAGTATCGTGACTGATTTGAGGGTGTAGGTCTATCAATTTCTGTGTTGTTTCTTTTCGGATCCGAGGGTCTCTTTATATAGGCAAAGGGGTGACTCACTCGGTCCAATCAAATCACGGGGTTACGATTGCAATTGCAATGTAACTCAAACTCTTCGTCGTAATCTCTGAACGTGGCCCGAACGCATCGGAGGGATCACGGGATTGGATCAAACAACCGACAGAAGGTTCGAGAGTCTGGAAAAAGGCCGATCTGGCGGCCGAGCAAAGGATGTGGCGGCCTGGAAATGGATGTGGCGGCCGAGCCATTGATGTGGCGGCCGAGGTTTTGATCTCTCAGGGAGATTTTGCTAGCAACAGGTTGCTCAGGTGAGGAATGGATGTTAAGGCCGTGGAATCCATGTTGCGGCCGATCGATGGATTTTCCTAACACACTATGTTTCTGTCTGAAAGGCTATTTGGCTCTGGATTGGGTCCTCTAAGTGGCTCAGAGTTCGTACCATAAGTCCATGGGTTTCACAAGAAAGCAATCAGCAATCATCAAATCCATATCATCATCGGGATGGTCCTAAGGTGGGAGTTGAAATAATCGTTAGGCCAAATTGGGGTGTCTACAGATGCCCCTCTTTGACTGAGCTCAGACGGATCACGAGACATGTTTGAGTAAAAGTCAAAGTTGTAAAAGCAGCTCAATTTGGTCCAACCACTATTCCAAGGGCTTTTTTTGGAAAAGGTTTTGTTATGGTCGGGCCGGGAGGCTGCCTACGTATTCCACAGGGGAAATTCAGACCAATCGTAGTTCGAAGGGGCAATAAAAAAGAAAAAGTTTGGAGGATTAGAGACAGAAGACATACCTTCGGGCTTAAAAAGCTGTAGTGCAACGTACCTGGGTAGAGCCAGGGTTTTGGCGGAAAGTAGTTGAAGGAGCGCAGGGGCTGCCAGGGAAGTTTTTTGCAGAGAGTTACCTTTAGTATTTTGGGGTAGATCAGTACACGGCAGGTGTGTTTGCTTTTCTTGATCATCCTTACTTTGACTGAGGGGAGCTCGGTAGAGTAGCCTATCGTTGTGAATGAGCTGGAAGGAATTGATGTAGTTGGGGCGGAATCCAAGCCATCTGCGGGGATGAATTGGATGCCAGTTTTGAGATAAGGGGTGGAACCCAAATCATCTTCTGGAGACGAGTTGGATGCCATTGCAGGAGGCGTAAGGGCCAGTAACCGGGGCCTAGAGTGCTAAGATGAAGGTACCGAGGCACGGAGCCGGTTGTGATCATGAGGTGAGAGCCTGAGGTTTTGGAGCTTTGAGCTTTGATCGGGCCGAAGCGCGGAGCTGGTTTTGATCATAAGGCGAGCGCTTAGGAGGTGGAACCAAAGCACGGAGCTGGTGTTGATAGTTCAAAAATCTTTGCCTTCCGGAGGTAAGAACTTGAAAGGTCAGAGCTTCAAGCTTTGACGTGGTTGAAGTAAAGCGAGAGTCTGAGGTGTTGGAGCTTTGAACCAAAGCGCGGAGCTGGCATTGATCATCAGTCTCGAGTAGTCAGGGAGGTTGAAGCTTTGAGCTTGATGTGATTGAACCGAGGCATAGAGCCGGTTGTGTTTTGATGATTTGTGCATGGAGCTTTCTCATCATAAGATTTTGGCTTCGAGCCAAAGGATCGAGGTACCGGGCCGATCAATAAAAACCGAGGCATGGAGCCGGTTGATTGCAAGATTGACCTGTGAGTGAATGAGATATGCAAAACATAGCATGTATATATGATGAGTGTTTGTTAGATGTGAGCAAATATGATGATGGGGATGGTTATGCAGACTCGATGTCACTACAACATGGAAGGCTTGTAGCGAGGATTTAGTTTCCTCACCAAAACGCTGATTTCCTCGCAAAATGTATTTGCGAGGAAATTTTTCCTCGCCCATTTTCCTCGCCAAAAGGCTGTCGCAAAAAGAATTTGCGAGGAAAAAAAACATTCCTCGCCTATTCTGACACAATTAGCGAGGAATTTTTTCCTCGCTAGACTAATGCAATGTTCGCAGAAAAGACGAGAAAAATTTTCCTCGCTAGACTAATTTTTTCCTCGCCAATTATAGTTTAGGTGAGGAAATTTTTCCTCGCTAAAACTCTTTAAACTATAAACAAGAGAATTCTCCAGCTCCTTTTCCCTTTGCTTCGGCGCAAATTCGAACCGCGGTCTCCTATATGGAGGCATTCACTCCATCCATCACACCAACTTCCTTTCCAGTTCAAACCTTTTCCTTTTTTATATATAAACCTTTTGTACATCTTTTCACCTCTCTAAATTTGTTTCTTTAAACCTTTCGCTCCAATTTTAGTCCCTTCATAGTGTTTCTTTAAACTTGTTTTTTAAATCTTTAATATTATTCGCTTTTATTGAATTTTTTTTATAATTTAATGTTTTATTATGTATCTTTAATAAATCTTTATACCTTTCTAAATTTGTTTATTTTATACTTAGTGTTAATTCTCTCTAAGTTTAGTAATCTTTTGTAGTGCCTAAATTAGTATGAGCACTTTAAATTTCTACAAATATGATATTTTTTTTGGTGGGTTAATCTGTTCTTACTGTGTATATGCGTCCATATATAAACAATTTTAACTCAACTACAATATTACAATAGTAATAATTTGTTATGTTTTTTTTAAATGGGGTTAACCTTACATATTTTGAAAATAGATTAGTGACGATCTAACTTTGAGATATTTTGAAAATACATTTCGCAATTATTAAGTACTTTATCTTTTGTTTAGCTTTTCATTAATTTTTTTGTATGAATTAATAATCAGTTATCTCTACGAAAAGCAATCCATATATCCCATGCATTCTTTTTTTGAAAAGCATATCATTCATCCACAAACTTATAATCCCTATGTCCAGTCCTTTTTTTGAGTTTATAACAATCAAAAGAACAATACGATAGAATTGATGAATGCACTCTGTTACCTAGAGTGTTCTATTCCTTGGGTATATATATACAAATGCGGTTACAAGTGATAAGCTTTACAAAAGATAAACATACAAGTGATAAGCTTTACAAAAGATATTGCAAATGATAAAATAAGAGAACCACTGAAATGGCTAACATTATCAGGACTTTTTTTTCTTAATCAACTGATTTCCACTGATCGGTTGACACCCCCCCTCAAGCTGATGGTCGAGGCATGACCTTCAGATTGAAACGCAGTGTCCGAAAGCTGGAAGACGCAAGTCCTTTTGTAAAAATATCGACAATTTTATCCTTGGTGCTAATATATATATTGGACAGTTAAATCACCCCAAGCGACTTTGTCACGCATAAAATGATAATCAATTTCAACATGCTTTGTGTGGGCATGGAAGACGGGATTGGCTGTAAGATATGTTGCGCCAATATTATCACACCACAGTAATGGAGTGGCAGAGATATAAAGACCAAGTTCAAAGAGGAATGACTGAACCCAAGTTAATTCGGTGGCCACATCCGCAATAGCCTTGTACTCGGATTCAGTTGAAGAGCGAGCAACAGTGCGTTGCTTGCGAGAGGACCTCTTTTTTTGATCAACTGATCATTTGTACTAATTGGTTGACAATAACTATGGGATGAACTTTTTTTTAGCATGTCCTTAAAAATGTTTGTATTCAAACAATGAACATACTGACATTGTTAACAATTAATTTCAGTTGGGGAAATGTGAATTCTATAATTCGTGAGAAACATATTTTTTATTTCATCAATTCAATGCGATTGGCGAGAAAACTATTTTTTTCCGTTTATCACTTTTTAATTTTAATAAATTTGCTAATGATATTGAACTATGTAGTTGATTATCCATTACCATCGTGATATTAAAAATACATGAACATAATTAATAATGACTTACATATAAAAAATTTAATGAGTCCTAAAAAAAGTGACAAAATATTTTCTCGCCAAAATGTTACATTTAGCAAGGAAAACGGATTTCCTCGCAAAGGATTACATTTGGCGAGGAAATAATAATTTCCTCGCTAAATGTAACTTTTTGGCGAGGAAATTTAATTTCCTTGCTAAATGTAACTTTTTAGCGACGAAATTGAATTTCCTCGCAGATTGTGTACTTTTAGCGACGAAATCTATTTTCCTTGCCATATTTCCTCGCAATAGGCCTTCCGTGTTGTAGTGTGTGTTTGATGCAATATGTGCACGGGCCCGTGCGTGTGTGTTTGATATAAGCTTAGAGCTTCTTTCAAGTTCTGGACTTGAGCAATCAGAGCGTAGAGCTCGAGCATTCGGACGGCGGAATCCAAGCATTCAAAGTACAAGCTTTGAGCATCCAGTACGCAGTGGTTGGGCATTCAAGCGTAGAGCTTGTGCATTCAAGTGTAGCACTTGAGCATCCAGTACACAGTGGTTGGGCTTGATAATTGTTCTTGTGGCGTAGAGCACGCATGTTCTGACTTTGAGCCGCTTGAATTGGTTCTGACTTGGAGCCGGTGAGATAATGGGCTTTGAGTCGTTGAGTGGTAGGCTTCGTTGAGTTGATAACAAGCGTGGAGCCGTTGAGTAATGGGCTTGAGCCACATAAGTGGTGGGCTTCGAGCAACCGAGATAATTACGGCGTGGAGCTAGATAGTTATGGCTGAGCCAGTTGAGAGATGGGCTTTGAGCCGTTGAGTTGATAACAAGCGTGGAGCTGTTGAAATAATGGGCTTGAAGCCGCCGAATTGATGATCGTTGATTGGGGTGGCGTAGAGCCTACTGGAGATAGCTTGTTACGGCATAGAGCCAGCTTGAAGTGGTTACGGCTTTGAGCCGCTTGGGATAGCTGCGGCTTGAGCCAATTGAGCGAGCGAGTCACGAGAACGAGTAGAGTCTAGGGATAATTATGGCGTGGAGCCGTTGAGTAGTATCGTGGCATGGAGTTGCTGAATTGATAATAGGCGTATAGCCTCTTGAGCTAGCGTAGAGCTGCCGATAATAAACATAGGCATGGAGCCGCTGAGTTGATGGGCTTGGAGCCAGTTGAGCGAGCGTAGAGCTGCTGGTAGTGAAGGCAAGCGTGGAGCTGCTATGATAATGGGCTTTGAGCCGTTGATCTTGATAATAGGCGGGGAGCCGCTGGGATGATAGGCTTAGAGCCGTAGAATAGCTTGAACACGGGCATTGAGCCGCTTGATTGATAGCTCGAAGCTGCTGGGTAATAGCTCGGAGCTATTGAGTGATAGCGAGTTTGAGCTTGGAATTGTGGAGGAGCCGTTTGAGTTTGTCGGCTTGGAGCCGCTGAGATGGAGCTTGAAGCAATGAGCATGGCGCTGCTGATAGTAAGCACAGGACTGCTGAGATAATGAGCTCGGGGCTTTGGTTGCAGAGATGCTGAATGACTGAAATAGTAGGCACGAGGCTGTTGAGGTAGTGAGCATGGAGCTTTTTGAGCGACTTGGGCACAGGGCTGCTAAGTATGAATATAGAGCTGCTTAGAGCTTGTTGATAATGACTTGGCAGTAGCGAGTGCTACTGAGATGGTGAGGGTGAGCACTGAACTGCTAGGTGATTAGGTAGCTTGATGGCGATGAGTAAGCATAGAGCTGCTTAAGTGATCAAGTAGTTTGATGGTGGTGAATATGAAGAAGGTGGTCATGGAACTGAGGAGTGACTTGAGCACAGGGCTGTTGAATGAGTGGAGCTGAGCACGTGGTGCTGCCGAGCTGGTGAGCTTGGAGCTACGGTTACAGAGATAGTGAGCTTGGAGCTTGAAGTAGTGATCTCATGAGTGTAGTGCCGTTTATGGCTGTGATGGCTGGCGTAGAGCCTATGCTTGAGGTATCAAGGCCCTTGGGTTTTGTGAGCAAGAGCTCAGTGATTGATAATCCTTGACGATCAAGTGACGAGTAATTATGAGCTTGCTGCTATGGAGAGAGCTTCGAAAAAGGTCCCAATGTGGCTTCAACACCAGTGTTTGATCATTCTTCGTGCTTGGGTATGCGCCCAAGGTTAATTTCCACATGCTCAAGATTGTCCTCAAGGCCAACATATTCTATATGCTTGGAGTCATCTCTAAGGCTAGATTCCATATGCTCGGGATCGCCTCCAAGGCTATATTTCACTTGCTTGGGATTGCCCTCAAGGCTAGATTCAGCCAATTTCCACTTGCTCAGGAATATCCTAAGACTAGACTGCATGTATTTGGTAGCCCTTGCAAGGCCTTGATTGATACTTGATCTTCCTTAAGCTTGGGAATGCTCCTAAGGCTAGCTTCCTCACGCTCGAAATGATTCTGAGGCTAGACTGAATGCTTCTGGTGGACATTTGACAGCCTATGCAAGGCTTTTGATTCATTCTGACGCTGGTGCTTGATACCATGCATGCTCAGGAATGCTCCCATGGCTGGATTTGGTTATAAATTCTATTGGCTGCTGGCCCAGAATACCATGAATGCTTTGTTGGTGCCTGGATTCAAATCAATTGCCTTTGAAAGAGGAGATTTTGCAGAAGGATGCAGCAGCTGCAAGGTTGATTTATCGGGCGTGGGAACGCTAGGATTGATTCCACGTGCTTGGGGTGCCCCTAAGGCTAGTTTCCACATGCTTGGGACGCCTCCCAAGGCTGGTTCTGAGTATGCTCGGGATTCCCCCCGAGGCTAGTTCTTGACCATATTCCACTTTGACTTTGTTGACCCAAAGTGCCATAAGGTTTGTTAAATGCTTCGGCTACTATGGCCTTCACAGATTTCTATCGTCTTTGCTGACGAGATGATCCTCATGCACGCCTAGGAGATTTCCTTCGCCTCCTAATTTCAACCTTGTTAAGTAGATTTCCAACTCCTCTTCTGACGGGGTGCCTTCCGGAGGCTGAATGCTTTCTGGAAGTTGACTACACAAACGCCTTCTGGAAGACAACAACATAAACGCCTTTTGGAGGGCTTTAATAATACGGATGCCCTTTTTGGAGGATAGACGCCTTCTGAAGGGTCGAAGTGTGCAAGCTTTATACAGGTGCTTTTTCTTGTTGGCTGTTCACTCAATGTATTAAGTGGAAGCCGCGGGATTGTTTTGCTGGCCTGGAAGTGGCGAGGCTGCTTAGCTTCAAGATGTGAGCTCGGGGCAAGCACTGCACTATTTGAGATGAAGCCTGCTGAGCGCGAGGCTGTGCATATGGCAAGGCCTAAGTGTAGAGTTGCTACTGAAGAGAAAGTGTGAGGCTTCTGATTTTATGAAGGCAGAGCTGCTAAGATGGAGATGAAAGCGCGAAGCAAGGAGCTATGGAGATGTGAAGTGTGAAGCCACTTTAATGTTGTTGACATGGTGCCATTTGGTAGAGTTTGCTCTGGGCAAGGCTATCTTTCAGGTTCTTTGACTAGGCTTTGTCGGCCACAGATACAAAGTTCGGTATGGTCGGTTCAAGGACCGAAATCCAGGAGAATCTGCAATCCACATTTGAATAGTTTAGAAAACAGTAATGGATAAGAAAACAACATGCAACAGGCTTAGAGTCGACCACGGGCCGAAGTCCTTTTATGCTAACTGCTAGGGGCAGGACCACCATACTTAAAGAACCCTAATTCAAGAGCTTGAACGATTGCGGGTGACATGGTTTGCAATGCGACATATATGCATATTAACTTGAGTGTTTAGAAAGGAACGTAAGCCCCCTGTTTAGGCCATGAATGCTTGACCCCAACTAAATCGTGTATGATGATGATGATCTAATTGCCCCTAACATGCGATGCAATTAACGTTGAAGGTGAGTGCGATGTTTCTGTCCGGTAGAGATCTTGGCATGCTCTTGACAGTGCTGTGTGACAGCATTTCCACAAAAGAGTTGAAGCGCTTCTCAGGCTGAGCTTTCTTCAAGTGTGTTGACAGGGAGGTAGACTTTGTAGTGCATCCCTTTATTGCCCTTTATCCTTGTATAAAGAGGATGGCCATGATGCCTTGATGAATCTGCCTTGCTTGAGCATAAGAACACCTCATACTTGGGGTTAGCTTGTGCAACCAAGACAACTACTTTCATTAAGCAGCCATAACGAAATACTAGGATGCAAAAGACAGGGTGAGAATGATATGCATGTGAATCTGCAATGCATTTTGGACATCTCAACTTTCGCACATTTAAGCTAATGGTTCTCTTTGATTTAGGGAAACAAATAATGACTTATTTATACTAGCCAGGCGTTTAAAAGACCGCAATGTCTTAGCGGCACTACTAAAAACATTGTTTGGTCAAGGGACCATATTGTTGTACTCTTCATGAAGTGAGAGACTCATCTTATCTCCTCGAAAGTTTGTAAAAGCAATTGTGCTTGTATTGCAGTGGTAAAAATGCTTAGGATAAAGCCATGTTTGAAAGTTTTTCCTCAAGGATTTCAAAGTCATATTATCCATCCATGTTCCACACTCACGTCATTCAATCATCAAAGAACACAGAACTATTTTGCAAACCTATTCCCCTAGTCAATTAGGTAAGTTCGTTGCTTCGAGCTTGATTTGGTTGACTTGAGTTGGATCGATAAGCGCCTACTGAGACCCACATAAGAGGTTGAATACTTTTGAGAGAAGTGCATAAAGGGGAATGTAGCCATGCCCCTTGTAACTCTCCATGTTGTGCGATTTGCCAAGACGATGTGAATTCCAGGATCCTTGCCCTTCTAGTTAAGTCCCACATTGGTGATGCCCCTAGTGTCTAGGACCTTGCTACTAAGTCGTGTTCCCCAATCTGAGAGGACTTTGTTATGGACCATAATGTAGGCTTGGGGTTTTGGCTTAAGAAAGAAGCGGATATAAAGGCTCAAACCTAACAGCCATCTTCAACTCTTGTTGTCTCTTGTCTCACTTTGTGTGAGAGAGTTGTTTTCTTCAAAAATGTCCTTTGTATGGATTGGAAGAAATGTTTCCTTCAAAATGCCCCTTGTATGACGGGGTGCTAATTCTTTCATTGATTTTTCTTTCATCTCTCCTTGTGTTTTTTTGTTTGCCTTAACGTAGGGTATGGCTGCTTAACAGGCTTTTCAAAGAAATTATCCAAAGGCTCAACATGGCTAGCAAGGGATAAGTGTTTGGATAGATGAAATGTATGCCTCTCTTCATTTTGAAACACACGACAGAGTGACAGAGGTCCTACCCAAGAGATTAGGGGCTTTGATGTTTAACTAAGTGGATTTTCTAAGATTGAGGACATAGTAGATGCATGGAGACATGGCTGATTTCTTGCTTTGTTCGTGCTCTAACTTTTGCCTAGACCGCCCTTGCGGGTTTTCAATCTAGCGAGCTCATTTTTCCTCTTTTCTTTTTCCTCTCTTCTTTTTTTTCATACTCTTCATCTTCAACAGCATGGTTTGCTTACAGGTGATCTCTGTGAGGGTGCAGAGATGTTTCAACTCCTTCTTAGCTCAACAGAAATGACGTGGGTCATGGCTTTGAAAAACTCATTTTGTGCTTTTGACAATTCGAGTGACTATGATGTGTTCAAAAGATGTCATAAGATTACTTTAAAACCCTTGTGGATTGTTTTCAACGTTTGACGTTATCATGAGTATTCTTATGGCAGCAAACTAGCACAGGACAAAACATTTTCAAAATTGTGGCTGACCGAAAGGTGCCTACGTATCCCAATAGAGAATCAGGCCATTCGTAGTTCATGTCCGAGGAGATTTGAACTTAAGATCCACATTTCATGCTGAGTGTGACAATTGGCCAGAAACCATGATGAGCAAAATGATATCAACATGGGCCAAAATGGCGGCGAAAGTTAGCTAGGTAGGATTTCCACGAAAGGATTGTTTTAAAATTTAAGCCAAGACGTGATGGACATGGCTACCATTGCTCAAAACTTGGTTGGATTAAAACTTCAACTTTTGTTTTTGTTTTTGTTTTTTTTTGCAGCGATTGCCATCACGTCTGAGATCAAACTCCAAGTCTAAGAGAAAGAGAAACATAATCATGCTCAAGTTGAGATATCCAAAACTAATTGTCCATGCGGCGCATTTTCTAATATGCAGACTGCCCTTAGTGTTGGTGCAACCAAATGACATGCGATGAACAAAAAAGGAAATGAGAGGGATGGACTCCTCTTTTAGTTTGGCCCCTGCATAGTTAGAAAGAGGCAATCAAAATGATATGTATATATATAGCACCACAGCTACTGACACATGTTATGGATGAATCATGCATTGCAATTCGTTTGTATGCATGAGTTGATTGGATACTATAGATAGCTAGCCATTTTTGATATGGATGATTCTTAAGACTTGTTGCTGCCACTTAAGATCCCACTTCCAAGCCAATTCATATTATGAGACAAACCGAAAAGGTTGAGCATATGACTATAACAGAAAGTAGACTCGGAGTCCATCGCTGTGCTAGCGGCTATTTGAATGTTTCAAGAAATCTTATTATTCGAGGATTAGACTAGGCATTGCAAAGAGTTTTAGAAGTTCTTTCAATTCTTGGTTAGGGAAGATTCTTTCTCAAAATGTGATTGAGGTAATTGAAATCCACGTGATTATTTGCTAGCACATTGACAAACTCCTAAATCTTACCGGCTTGTTACAATAAGCATGCTCAAAATTTTGAATTTTGAAAGATGGGTTGCTAGGCCGATTTGAAAATAAGAACCGAAGTCCTACACTTGTCATGCTGAATCATCCATGGAGAAATAAGTATTGCAAGTCCTATCCATAATATCATCCATAATCTGCTCTACTACTTTATACTCCCTCTTTCCTTTAGCCTTGCAAAGCAAAGATTGCTAGAGTAACCCCTAGTTCAATTGTCGGCGGGGCAGCCAGTGTTTGATTTCATTTTAGAAATCCATGCTTTGCGGTGCTTTAAGTAAAGCGGGAATGTTAAGTAAATGATGCTTTCAACTTGCCAAAAACATACCTTGCAGGAATACTATGCCTTGGTGCTTAGCTATGAAGACTTAGAGTTAGGGCTATTGGTCCATGCCCCAACCCTTCTGCACAGAAAGAGATAATACAATATGGTACAAGGTGTGAGGAAGAACTTTGAAGCAAAATGCTAGTAGGTTCCTAGCCTGTAGGTTCCTGTCTTAGTTTGATAAGTTCTATGGCTTTCTAACATAGGAAAGGTTTAGGTAGTCTCAGGGTGCTCCGTTGTCAAAGGGCACCAGTCCTTTCACCAGCCCATCATAGGCGGTGATTGGGTGATTCCCTTTTTGATATACCAAAAGGTACAAGTGACTGTGGAGTTTGCTGGAACCCCTAACATAGCCCATGTCATGCCAGGATATTAGGTGAACTCAACGAGGCTTGCCTGCTCGATGCATATGATAAATGAATTAAATAAGGCATGTATTAGTCTTATGTTGAACTTTTTGGTTATGGCTCTCATGTCCCCAGCGGAGTCGCCAGAAAACTGTAGACACCTCCCAGACGGGGCATCGCCATACAGTTGTATCATCACTGTGTTTGCTCGATTGGTTGCTCGCTTCATAAACCAAGATCGTGGATACTTCCATGGCTAGAGGTATCGCCACACGATAGCGGTTATCATCAAAACAGAGTCGCCACCTAGTTTGTTAAAGCTAGGAAAACAGATAGAGATTCTGGATACGGAAGCCAAAAGTACAGTAAGGGGAAGGTGTTAGGCACCCCTCTCTGCCTAGCCGTGAAGCTAGCCCATAATCATTCAACATAAGACATATAGATGCTTTATTCAATTCCATACACGTAGTCTGTTTTTATGCCTTAAACAGTTAATAAGGTGAGTCGAGACTGTAAATAAGCATGCATCAGAAAGCAAGAAACAAAACAAAGCTGTGCCAGCAAATCGATCACTCGGCCGGCGAATGGAAGTCGCGGCCGAGGGATCACACTGATATTAATGTACCGGCCGAGGCATCGAAGCCCCGGCTGGTGTTCTTCCTCACACCAGACAAAAAGTTTACAGACGATCAGAAAAGCTACGATTACGATTATAGGCAAACATTAAAACAAACCAGTGGCCGTTGGGCCTCACCACCATGATCCCTCAATTGCATGATTGCTTCGGATCGATCGGGATTGACTAATTGATTGCTTTTTGGATGAAACCCTAGGGTTAGGGTTTGAACTCCGGGGTTGGATCGTCGGATTGATGGCCGCCTATGGAAGGTTGGGGCTTTTGTAGAGAGGGTTTTTGTGAGTATAGGGGCAGAGTATCGTGACTGATTTGAGGGTGTAGGTCTATCAATTTCTGTGTTGTTTCTTTTCGGATCCGAGGGTCTCTTTATATAGGCAAAGGGGTGACTCACTCGGTCCAATCAAATCACGGGGATGCAATTGCAATTGCATTGCAACACAAACTCTTCGTTGCAATCCCTGAACGTGGCCCGAACGCATCGGAGAGGCGGTGGGGATTGGATCAGACGACCGACAGAAGGTTCGAGAGTCTGGAAAAAGGCCGATCTGGCGGCCAAGCAAAGGATGTCGCGGCCGAAGAATGGATGTGGCGGCTGAGCCATTGATCTGGCGGCCGAGGTTTCGATCTCTCAGGGAGATTTTGCTAGCAACAGGTTGCTCGGGTGAGGAATGGATGTTAAGGCCGTGGAATCAATGTTGCGGCCGATCGATGGATTTTCCTAACACACTATGTTTCTGTCTGAAAAGCTATTTGGCTTTGGATTGGGTCCTCTAAGTGGCTCAGAGTTCGTACCATAAGTCCATGGGTTTCACAAGAAAGCAATCAGCAATCATCAAATCCGTATCATCATCGGGATGGTCCCAAGGTGGGAGTTGAAATAATCGTTAGGCCAAATTGGGGTGTCTAAAAAATGTCATCATGCCCCCTCGGAGACCTTGATAAACCAGTAATGAAATCCATAGTCACATTCTCCCACTTCCATTCGGCCATTGGTAATGGTTGTTGTCACGCCCTCGATTTTTAACATAAATATAAAAGAATTATCATAATTAAATCCTCACAAATATTCCCTACGATACCCAAAAGATTTCCGCATTTTCATTTCCATAATCAAACTTTTAAGTTCACAAGGTTCCAAAATATTACGACTTCGACTCGACGGCCCCAAATTAATATAAGTATCAAGTAGCAAGAGAATTACGGGTTACAATTTTCCAAGTCAAAAGAATCATAACATTAGTTACAAATTTATCTTTCAAAAGAAATTTACAAAGATAAATGAGTAATTCCTTGTGTCAACTTTCAAAAAGGGTGTGATCACATTCCAGGCATTCCAGGCATGCAAGCTATGGTTCCGGGTTAGCACCTGAAAATAATATAAAGCTTGAGCTACACTAGCCCAGTAGAAAAGTTTACGCAAACTCTATATGCAAATGAGCAAGACGAACGAACAAATGATGGGAAATCAAATGACAAAGGAGGAAGCACAACTATCATGATCAAGTGTCCCAATTTCTCCAATCCTTCTTTTATGCAAACACATGAGTTATATTCGTTCAACTTGTGTCCCAACCTGTCGTATCCTTTGTGTGTCTGAGCCGAAGCTCCTGTCGGGCCAATTATGGGATCCCGATACCCTCTGCCAAGCACCCACCTTATAGGTTAGGCCTTAAGTGTTCAATATGAGCATTAGCTCCTGCCGGGCCAATTATGGGATCCCGATATCCCCTGCCAGGCACCCACCCATCGATGGGCCCTGAATGTTCGCGCGTCAGTCACATGCTCAAGTGTATCGCTCGTACAAGTGTCGTGCATGAAACTCCAGTTTATCATTCCATAGCTATACCAATTTGTACCATTTCAAGATGCATCACGAGCCCATGGAATCATGTAGGACCACCTGATTCCTTATTGTATAAATATATATATAATAATATAATGCCCATGGAAAAGTCAAAGACTTTAGGGAAAAGAATGGGATCACAGCAACGTAGGTAATTCTGGTCTTTGACTGGTAGCCTACCGGTACGAATTAGAAGTCTACCGGTAGTTATTAGAATTTTTGTGTTCCTATCGGTAGGGATTAAGTCCTATCGGTACAAATGCCGAACAGAAAGATCACCATTTTGCAGGAGGAAAATTTGCGATAGCCTACCGGTAGGAAAAGAGTTCTACCGGTAGGGATTCAATTTTCTGGCAACGCAACAACGTTCTACCGGTAGAAATGATGGGCCTACCGGTAGAAATTCAGGAAAGACAGACGATTCTTACAGCAACAACAGATTTTGATCCAAACTAAATAACAACCAATACCAGTCCAAATAAGGCACAAATACACTCAAATAACATATAAAGAGAGGTAGAATTTCCTACCTCGAGTATCCAAGCCGAAAATAAAGAGATTGATCAAGCCCTAGCTTCCGGAATCCAAACTGAACGAAAAATACGCCAAACCAAGCTATATCCAACGCAATACGAGCTTGAATACGAAAATGGAAGATGGAGTTGAGGTTGATTGTGGTGGATTTCGGGTTTAGTGGTGAGTTTTTGTGAAATGGTGAGAGAGAGATCGAGAGAGACGAGAGAGAGAGCCTGAGATGAAAAAAAAGAAAAAAAGAAAGTGTCCCTGGTATACACACACACACGACACACACATGCACATATTGCACAATCACCCATGATCTTTCAAGCCCTTGCACAATAAACCCTCACATTCGTACTCATGACATTTTAATCCTTTTCCCTTTTTTTTCCTCTCATTTCATTATTTTTTTAACTACAAATATTAAAACTAATTAAAGAAATTGACGGGTCTCTACAGTTGTAACTCCCCCGCGGGTCGTTGATGTTTGGCTTTTACTTGCTAGCACGTAAGGCATATGGACACAAAAATAACGACATATCTCTTCATTCCCAGCCACCAATTAATTTTCTATGCAAGTCATGATACATTTTTGTTCCCACCAGATGCACGACTAATAGTGAATGGTCTCTCAAAATTTCCTCCTGACACGAAATGGGTACGAACAATTTTTCTTGGTATCGCAAACTTTGATCGGCATGAGTCATCAACCCCTGTCAAGCATTTTCGCTAAGAAATTTTATGCGAAACTCTCCCGATTCTTGATCTCATTGTTGAGCCTCAATTGCTCAAGCCGACAAGGTTGATTGAACGGTCAGGTTACACAAAGTGACTCCATCTCGAACCTCCTCAAAATGCAATGCATAGAAGCCTAAGTCATTCATCGTTTTTCACTTGTGGATGGCTAAACTCGCAAGGTTTGTCGATATTCTAGTTAACGCATCTGCTACTATATTCGCCTTTCCCAGGTGATATTGTAACTTAAAATCGTTGTCTTCTAAGTGTTCCATCCAACGGCGTTGTCACAAATTTAGCTCTTTCTGAGAGAACAAGTATTTTAGACTCTTTTGATTGGAAAAGACTTCGAACCTCTCACCATAAAGATAATGACACCAACTCTTCAAAGCAAAGATGATGTCCGCAAGTTCTAAGTCATGGGTAGGGTAATTTCGCTCGTGAGTTTTCAACTGCCACAATCCATACGCCAGTACTCGTCCCAATTGCATCGAAACACACCCCTCTTTTGAAGCATCACAATACACGGAGTAATCGACTCCCCATTCGAGAACAACCAAAACTAGCACGGTAGTCAACCTTTTCTTCAATTCTTCAAAGGCCATCTCACACATGTCACTCCAAACAAAACGAGTCCCCTTACGAGTCAATCTAGTCGTCGGGGCCGCTAGGCGAGAGAAATCAAGTACAAAATGACAATAGTACTCGGCCAAGCCTAAGAAACTATGGATCTCGAATACACTCTTCGGCCGCTGCCAATTCATTACGGACTCTATCTTTCCCGGATCAACGGACACCCTATCCTTCGACACAACGTGACCCAAAACCTTGACTTCGGACAACCAAAATTCGCACTTACTAAGTTTGGCAGACAAACGATGCTCTCTCAAGAGTTCAAGAACGATAGAAAGGTGAGATTGGTGTTCGTCGTCGTAGGTGAGTAGATAAGGATATTGTCCACAAAAAGAACCACAAATCGATTAAGATAGGCATAAAGATACGGTTCATTAAATCCATGAAAGTTGCTGGTGCATTCGTCAATCCAAAGGGCATAACAATGAATTCATAGCGGCCATATCGAGTACGAAAAGCGGTCTTAGGAATGTCTTTCCTCCGAACTCTCAACTGATGGTAACCAGACCTCAAATCAATCTTAGAAAAACTAGTTGCGCCTCGAAGTTGGTCAAATAAGTCATCGATTCTAGGCATTGGGTATTTATACTTAATGGTACACGATTTAACTTACGATAATCAATACACAGACAAAGCGACCCATCTTTCTTTTGAGCAAATAAAGGCGGTGCTCCCCACGGTGACATACTCGGACGGATAAACCCCAAACTCTCCAATTCTTGCAACTGAGTCTTCAATTCTCTTAACTCGGCAGGCGCGAAGCGATAAGGAGGTACAGAAATAGGAGCGGTACCAGGAAGCAAATCAATAGAAAATTCAATTTCTCTCTCGGGTGGTAAACCGGGTAACTCCTTCGGAAACACATGTTGCAAACGACAAGGGGTAGCTCTCCATGTGCATATACATCCTCATCTAAGGCCAAACTCGCTAATAAGGCATGCACCGACTCCTGCTCCCGAGACTCACACAGATACGGTTCTAACAGTTCCCAACGCTCCCCGAAGAACTCAAAACAAGCACCCCCAAGCGAACAAATACGGACTCGACGCTTGAAGTAATCTATGGTAGCGTGAAACGTAGACAGCCAATCCATTCCCAAAATAAGGTTGAACCCCGACATATTCAACATGATGTAGTCAAAGGTAAAACGACGATCTTGAATGATAAGCTCACAATCCTGGCAAATACGATCTAATGGTGATCTACCCCTATGGGTGTCTTAACAAACAATGGAGGATTAATATTTTCGATTTCCAATTCCAAAGCACTCAAAAGATGCAGCAATGAATGAATGCGATGCACCAGAATCAAAGAGTACTCTAGCAAAGGAGTTAAACAATAGAAATGTACCCCTCACAACTGAAGTCTCCGTATCAATCTTAGAAGACGGCTCTGTTATTTGTTTACCTTATTACTACAAAGACTATTTTTAGTATTTTCTGCAATGGTTTGTAATAAATGAATCTTTAGGATGAATTATCTGTTTTGGATTTCGAATTTGATTTATAAATTTTTTGAAAATTTGTATTCAATGCCTCCGATTTTATTTCCGAAAATCGGGGCGTTACAAACACCGTTTACTAGTATAAATGCATTCTCACACACATGCGCGCACACACACACACACCCCTCCCACTGAATTTCCACCCCTTGCGATTTTGTGTTTCCACCCCTTGCGTCACAATAAACTCCACCCCTTGTGATTCCATATTTCCAACTCTTGCATTACAGTAAACTCCACCTTTTGACTTCACGACGACAATCGCAATCTCTTTACAATCGACATCGTAACCAATTGTTCATTCCACTCATACCAACATTAACTAACACGTCACAAATAACTCATGGGTCACCACAATAAAGACAAAAAATTACAACATTCATAAGAATATGTAATCCTAAAACCCTAAGGTGTCCCACCCGAACCATTTATAGCAATCAAAAACTAACATCACAAGAAATCACCACCTAACATGTAGAGAAAGAGAGAATACCTACCAAAGTGGGTTTTGAGCAAAACCCTAAATATACCAAATGCTACAAGCTCGAATCTACCAACAACATGCTCCTCCCAAGTTTTGCTACAAAATCTAGGGTGGATATAACCCAAAAACAAGACAAACAAGCATGGATCAACAAGTGTTTGACAGGAGAGAGAGAAAAATGTGATTGAGAGTCAAGGAGTGAAAGCAAGAACACAAAACTTACCATTTGTTCACCAAACGAGAGAATCATGCATGTTTGAGGTAGAAAGCACTTGGATCTTGATGATTTGAAGTAGAAATCAAGGGATTGGAGTAGGGTAGGTGAGAGGGGGTGTTTTTGGGTCTATTTTGTGGGTTTGGGTGTAAAAAATGGTAAAATGGGGTATTTATAGAAGTCTGAAAAGCGTGTTGAATTTTCAAAAAATTCACAGCGGGTTCCGATACTGGGCGATTTGCAGTACCAGTACTGGCACCCCAAAATGACAAATGGGCCACGCTCTGGAAGATGGGTACTGGCACTGGGCAAAACGCAGTACCAATACTGCTTGGAAAAATTTGAAATTTTACCAACGGTCATCGAATCGAACCCCGCTCGTTACCAACACCTCTAAATATCATTACAACATCAAAACTTGTAGTTGAACTATTCTCCGAATGTCTAGCACACAATGGTAGGCATATCCGTATACCCACTTTAATAGACACATAACTTAATCAAAATACGACCTTCCACATATTAAACGGTTAAAGAATATAAAATAATTTCTGAGTCTCTACACATGTTATGTCGTGCCCGACTAGAACCGTGTTGTGTCATGCCACGCTTCTCCTACTTTTGTGCTCGTGCTCATGCCCGTGCTGTGCCGTGTCGTGCCTGGCTAGAACCGTGTAGTGCCGTGTCATGACTTGTGCCCCATCCCACTTCTGTGTCATGCCTGTCTAAGATCGTGTAATGTTGTGCCGTGCCAGGCCAACTTCTGTGTTGTGCACGTGTCGTTTTTGCTCACTTCCATGCCTGTGTCATGCCACGTGCCCACTAAAATCGTGTCGTGCCGTGCCGTGCCAGGATTAAACCATGCTTGTGGCTTGTCGTGCTTGTGCCATACCCGTGTTGACCCAGCTGGCCCGTTTGACACCTCTAAATATATTTAAGTGTTTTAAAGCCTAATCCATAGCCTTATGAGGTCCCATGCATCACCGTGGAAGAAAACAAAAAAATACGGAACCTGCATTCAACCTTGTGGTTGCAACCTTCGGACCGCAAGGTCCAGGCTCTATTCTGGCGGACCACAAGATGTGACCAAGTCAAACCTTGAGGCAACAGTCCTAGCTGCAAACTTTATTCGGTTTCATTAAAAATGGTTCAAAACCACTTTGCTACCGTCTAAATAACATTTTTGACACCCGAACTATTTTTCCTAGACTCCTTGCACTTCAAAGATGATATCTTGTTAATATCAAATTTTTTTAATTTAATTAGCTATTTATTATTTTCTGTAATGAGTTTTCAATCAAAACAATTTTGCGACCTTACAAAACATGTTATCAACGTCCGAATAATTTTTTTAGACTCTTTATACTCCTAAGATAAGATTTTGTTAGCCTCAACATATTTTATTCATTAAATTATTTATTGCCTAATTATTTTACTTTTAGTAATATCTTTATTTAAAATAACCTCGTGACCCTTCGAACTAGATTTTTGATAGATGAATGTGTTGCGTAGGACCATTAGGACTTCTATGAAGGTTATGTTAATTTTTCAAATATTTTTATCGATTTAATGCATTTAATATAGTTATTAATCAATCTAATTTCACAAAATAAACTAATACAAGCCTAGGCTTATTTTGTTTATTGTAGACACCCCAATGGCCTAACGATTATTTCAAGTCCCACCTTGGGACCATCCCGATGATGAAATGGATTCGATGATGGCTGATTGCCTTCTTGTGAAACCCCTGGACTTATGGTAAGAACTTTGAGCCACTTAGAGAACCCAATCCAGAGCCAAATAGCCTTTCAGATAGAAACACAGTGTTCTAGGAAAATCCATCAGTCGGCCGTAACATCGATCTCACGGCCTTAACATCCATTCCTCACCCGAGCAACCTGTTGCTAAGCAAATCTCCCTAAGAGATCAAAGCCTCGGCCGCCAGATCAATGGCTTGGCTGCCCAAACCATTCCTCGGCCGCCAGTTCCTTTCTACGATCGCCAGATCGACCTTTTTCCAGACTCTCGAATGTTCTGTCGGTTGTTTGATCCAACCACGATACCTTTCCGATGCGTTCGGGCTATGTTCAGAGATCACAACGAGAAGTTCAAATTGCATTGCAATTGCAATCGCGTGATTTGATTGGACCGAGTGAGTCATCAAAATTGCCTATATATAGAGGCCTTTGCACCACAAAATTGATATACTTTCACACCCTCATCAGTCACGAAACCCTGCAGAAATATACATACAAACCCTCTCTACAAAAGCTCTAACCTCCCGAAGGCAACCATCAATCCGACGATCTAACCCCGGAGTTCAAACCCTAAACCTAGGGTTTCATTCAAGACGAAATCAATCAGTCAATCCCCATCAATCCGAAGCAATCAAGCAACTGAGGGATCAAGGTGGTGAGGCCCAACGGCCTCTGGTTTGGTTTATTTGTCGTATTTACATTTAATCTCAGCGTTTTGATTGTTCGTTAACCTTTCTGTCTGGTGTGAGGAAGAACACCAGTCGAGGCTTCAATGCCTCAGCCGGGGTACATTGAATCAGCGTGATTACTCGGCCGTGACATCCATTCACCGGCCGAGTAATCGATCTGCTGGCACCGCTTTGATTTGTGTAGACACCCCAATTTGGACAACTCGAATTTCCTTGATTCGTGGCCCGGAGGCTCCCCGATGATGAAAATTGGATTAAGCAAGCCTTGGACCGATAGAACAATGCTCCTTGGAAGGCTTTAAAAAAGAGAAATAATAGCTTTCAAGCGCGCTGGATCAATCCCAAGCGCTCCAGACTATTTTCCAAAACCATGGGTCAACTAATTCTTGGGCGCTCGAGAGTGAGGTCCTAAGCGCTCGAGACCACTCCCAAGCGCTCGAGACTTTTGTACTGCCCAATGGATGATGGAGCTGCCCCACTATCCATGCAGCCATCATTTCGGCTGTTTGAACTGGTCTTTGCCTTAGACCATACTCAATCTCAGTCAGAGATGAGTCAGGGCTGAAGATTTCATTTGGATTCCAAATGATATTTTCCCAAATAAAACCATATGCTATGTTGGCTATAAAAGCAGGGCTGGTCTTCAGTTGGAGAGGAGGATTCTCTCTCTAAAAAAAAACCCTCTTTGGGCAGTTTCAAACAAAAACCATCTCCCATCTGTCTCAAAGCTTGATTTTCAAAAAAACAAAAGCAACAAAAAGAAATCCAATGCATCAAAGACATACAAGGAGTTTAGATCATTCCCCAGTTCTGAGTCTCCTGAGCTTTCTTTCTCATTTCACTTCCTAGAGCTTTTTCCAAGGAGCAAAGTTCTGAGTCAAAAGGTAGAAGCTTTCTATCTTAGTGTCAAACCAAAAACAAGGCTGTTTCTCCTTTCTGAGGGAGGTTCCTCAGCCCTCTTAGTCCTTAATACTAAGTGTGGGTTGAGAGACCTTGGTGCAATAACAAGAGCAAAGGGGTGCAAGTGTGTTTCCTGTGATCAGCCCACTGGAAGCATTCCCGAGCGCTCGGGACTACTCCCAAGCTCTCGAGAGTGGCTCTAGTCCAATTTTCCTTCTTTTAAGTACTTAAATGGACATGCATGGGGAGCAGAAGGTGTCTTAAGACCTTTTTGTTCTTCTAAAGTATGTTGGAATGAATGATCCGCTGTTTTCAAAGTAAAATGAAGGAAATGGTCTTCATTTAAAAACATGCAAAAGAGTATTGGTCAGGATTTGAAAAGAAAAGCCTTCTTCATACTTCAAGAACAAAAAAATCCAATGTACCAACATACTGCATTTGATGGATTAGTTGGTTGAAATCAGTCCTGAGTTGTGGAACACTTCCGAGCGCTCGACTCTACTCCCAAGTGCTCGAGAGTGTTTGCATGCAAGTTCGGTCCATCTTTGTCTTCCAGTTTGGCCCTCCTACTACCCTTGTATGTCCATGCATGCACCCCTTTCAGCTCTTACAACTGTAAAACCTTTTTTTTTAGAAAGACAAGGAAGCAGGGTTTGGCAGAATGGAGTCTGATTTCATTCTGCTAAATCTTGTGTCAAGTCTGTGACATGTGTAAATATTATTCCAGTTAATTTCTTCAGTATTATACTTTGTTGTATCCTGTTGCACTAACAAGAATTGCAGGGTGACCACGTGGTACTCCCGAGCGCTCGAGAGTGCTTCCAAGTGCTCGAGAGTAGATCAGTGACAGGATTTCCCAATTTCTGCCTTTCTGTATTGCTTCACCATATTCATCATCTCTTGTACACATGCACATGCATTCACCTCCTGTACTTGATGTATATCTGTGAATATGTGCTAACTGTTTAATGAAATAAAATCCTTTGAAAAATCCCACGAATGTCTAGTAGAGACTGATTTCGAATCGCGCGAGGGGGGTGCCGTAAAACCCTTCCCCCCTCGTAACGTGGCTCCCGAACCCTTTTCAAACGAATCTCTGGTTTTCAATTCAAATCAATCATTTTCAAATCAAAACGGTTTCTCGGGTGGCAAACCACAAATCCGGGTGGCAACTCTCCAAAAATTTTCAAAATCTAAGAAACGGCGTGGCGCCTCTTTTTCGGGCCGCCCCGATTCCACCCGGGGCTATGGTAGCCCACAGTGGCGACTCCGCTGGGGACGTTTAATTGATACTTGAGAAAAAGTTGGTTTGTTGATAAAACGGCCCGCTTTTCTTGAATATCAATTAAACTTGTGAGCCAAGCTTGAAAAATGTTTGTGGGATTTTCAAATATCTTGTTTCGTTGTCTATCTTTTGTACATATATTCTGTTCAACCTCGCGTTGCGTTTTGGCAATCCTACCCAGCTTGCCGGTGATGGGAAATCCCGGAATGCTCAGCAACCCTTGACCGTGACGAGTCATCCCTACCGTTTGTACCGTTATTGGGTGTACGCTCAATAATGGGAGGTATACCTTGACTCTAGTCCGGAGAACCCTTTCTAAACCAAAACCCGGCCTTTATACATGTGTAGAAAGCAATAGAACCTTCCAAACTTGAACAGGGACCCGCAGGGTAGGAATTATGTGCTATATCCTGCCTTCATGTCACTGCTTTCTGCACCTCACCATGCATCTCATCCAAGTCATGCCATCGTGCTGTCGATCTATTCAATTTCAAGTCATGTGCTCTTAATCTCGCTCGCACGGTCTGTAGAAGATTGCCAAGACCCGATGAAGAATCATGCACTCTTGTGTACGTTGTCTAAACTACATGAGTCCTTAGAACAATAAGACTTTGGGAAATCAAAATATGCTAAGTCCTTGACTAATGCCTAATCGAAAATTCAACAGAGAATAAGGAATAACGTGGAAACGATGCCGTGATGTCACTTTACTTACACCACTTTGGCTAATGGCACCATGCCACTGACACCACTCTGGTTGTGGTTTCACGTCGTCTATACTAAGCTATTCCAAGTTCAAAATTGAAGTTTCGAATGAGGACTAGTTGAATACTTAGTTTATTTTGACATCTCTTAGAATTTTTTGTTCTAAACAAAGGATACATCCTAAAAGAAATTCTGAGGAATGAGGCAACCTTCGAAAGACCGCAATCTTATCCCCCTTGCACGTCTCACCTTGCATTTTATGCTGTCCATTTGCTTTCGGGTAGAACTCTTAGACTCGCTCACACGGTCTGTAGAAGATTGCCAAGACCCGATGAAGAATCGTGCACCCCAGTGTACGTTGTTTAAACTACATAAGTCCTTAGAACAATGAGACTTTGGGAAATCAAAATATGATAAGTCCTTGACTAATGCCTAATCGAAAATTCAACAGAGAATAAGGAATAACAGGAAACGACGCCATGATGTCACTTTACTTACACCACTTTGGCTAATGGCACCATGCCACTGACACCACTCTGGTTGTGGTTTCACGTCGTCTATACTAGTCTATTCCAAGTTCAAAATTGAAATTTCGAATGAGCACTAGTCGAATACTTAGTTTATTTTGACATCTCTTAGAACTTGTCGTTCTAAACAAAGGATACACCTTAAAAGAAATTCTGAGGAATGAGGCAACCTTCGAAAGACCATAATCTTATCCCGCTTGCGCATCGCACCATGCATCTTCTGCTTACTTTCGTATCCCATATAGGACTCTTAGACTCGCTTGCGCGGCATGTTTAGGATTGCCTAGACCGATGAAGAGTCGTGTCTTTTTAAAAGGCACGTTGTAGAAATTAGTTAGTCCTTGGAACAATGAGGTTTCGGAGGTATCAAAATTCATTAAGTCTTTAACACAATTTTCAATCATGGATTCAATGAAAATTAATGAAACGATTAGGCTACAATGCCGTGATGCCCACACCACTCAGGTTGTAGTGCGAAGTCACTTACACTGCTTAGGCTAATGGCGCTATACCACCTACGCCACCCCGGTTACGGTATCATGTCATTTACGCCAAACGGTTTTTGAAACCAAAGGAAATTTCTGGTGAAAAATGTTGAAGACTTAATTTGTCTTGATATCTCCCAAGTCTTGTTACTCCTAATCAAAGGATACACATTCAAAAGAATCTCTGAGGACTACGGCAATCCTTCGTAGGTTGTTATTTCTTGGGTCTAGGAGACCATAAATCCGCGGAGTTTGAGATACCTCCGGTGTCCGCCGTGCCCGAATGGCTCCCTCTAATTCAGTGCATCTTCCAGCAGTCTTATTGCTCTGTCTCGGATGGTCTTAGATAAGGGAATTGGCTCTGATTCCCAACGTGTGGAATTTAACCTGCCTGACAACGACGTACCCGCGGCTGCTGGAACTGTCTGTAAAGTGTGATCCCTTGAGTTGACAATGACAACACAGCAGCAACGATTCTTTCATGCACGTTTCTTTTCAATAAAGCATAACAACGGCACATTCTGAGTTCACTTTCTGCTTTACTGTCAGTGCTGGGCCAACCATCCTATTCAAAGCCATACCACCTCCTTCAACCACCTCAAAATGACAGGGCAGGCAGAACAGGTTGAACTGAAAAAGGCTATAGAGGAAATGAATCAGAAAATGAATGAGCAGACGATTCTATTGCAAGGGCTGATGGACCTTTTCACCTCCGCCATGTCAAATCTGGATCTGGGACGGAATACTGGTAAGGCCAGGATCAAAGAAACTCCACAAACCCACCACCCTCCAACAGTCGGAGCCAAACCGCGCCCAAAAGGGAATCTCTCTGACATGCTCAAAGACTTAGCTGAATTCCATGATGCCAGAGCTCACTCAAATGAGAATATCAGATCCTCATATGAAACTGGTGCTGAAAGGCAAGATGTGTGCGTTGATGGGATCAACCCCAAAAACAAAAGAGCATCATGCAGTTGCAAAGCAAGCAAAGCTTCCTCCAAACATCCAATCAGCACCCCCATGAACCCTCAACCCAGCCACAAAACCCCACCGAGGGTCCTCTCCCGTTTTCCTGTACCCTTGTCCTCAGTTTATGAGATGCTCCTCGAAGTTGGCCTCATCAAGCCGCTCCCTCCAACTCCCCTACTTCAGAAGCTCTCCTCTTCTCACAACCCAGATGCCTATTGTGCCTTCCACCAAATGCCCGGTCATGCTACCAACAGCTGCTTCCATCTTCGTCACACGATCCAAGACTTGTTCGACGGCGGGATCATCGCGGTGCCGGACCACAGATTTGGAAGAGGATTTTGAGTACAGTAGGGAATGAATGGAACTTCTCACGAGTTTGGGAAGCTTTTGAGTTTCAAGTCGAGTCGAGTCTTTCAATTTCGAATTAGTGTGTATCGTCAGTCTTTCATGCTTTCGTGTTTGTACGCTTTCAAATTCGAGTTTGTAGCAAAAAAGCAAAAAAAAAAAAACCAAAGAAAACCAAAAAGAGAGTCAGTTTTGCTTTCTTGAACTACGTTATGACCTGATTCCTTTGCGAAAAGGATACGTAGGCAGCCTCATCCTGAGGCCCGGTCATGTTCGTTCGAGTCGATTCCAAATCTTTCCAGCCATTCCTTTGTGGGTCAGTCTTGTCTTTTGAAAATCAACATCAAACCTCTTGCGTCGAAATTATGATAATAAAACCGCGTTTTGTGATAATCCCTTAATTTGGAATTTTTTTTTGACATCAATTGAGGAATCAAAACATGAGATACTTTTCCCTTGCAAGAAGAAGAGTTTCGCGGGGCCACTCCCTCACGCCGTCAAGAAGCAATGCCTTGGTCTGAGAACAAGCTCGCTAGATCAAAACCTCAAAATGTGATCTAGGCAAAAGTTAGAGCACACAAGTCTCTTAACCTGCATCTAGGATTTAGTTATCGAGTTGTGCAATTCGAAATGAAGAAAGGCATTCTTTCCTTTTCCAAACGTTTAAAGATATGTATCCATTGATAACCCCTTTGAGCTTAAATCGGTTTCTTTAAAATGACCCAGCTAGACAGCCATCCCCCACACTGGGGTGAAATGAGGAAGACAAGAGTGTCAAATTCATCGACGCATCAAAATTTGAAGTGCAAAAGTGCCAAACACATGGTTATCATCGACGCATCAGAATTCAAAGAAAGTGCCAAATACATGGGCACAATGTGCTGTAAAACTTCTTAGAAAAATTAGAGAAAGCTCAAAATCAACGAAAGTGCCAAACACATCGGCACAAACGCAAAGCAAAGCAAACGAAAGAAGGCGCCTATCAAAAGCAAAAAGAGCACAAAAAAGCTCAAGATGGCTGCTAGCTTTTGAAACCCAAGGAAAATGAAAAATTTTGAGCCTATTATCCTTTCTTTGTTGAGCCAAACCTTGGCCACGTTACAACTCGAGTAAAGTCCTTTCAGATTGAAAAACTCAACTTGATAACAAAAATCCTAGGCAATAGAGAGAGGGGCAAGACATTTTGTCGATCCCGCAAAATCTAAGCTGGGGCATTTTCAATATTCATGAGTTATCATCAGCAACATGGGGCACGGTTCATGGTAAAACTTTCGTGGTTTTGGCAAAACGAGATCAAAGAACCCCGAACAAACATCACTTGATGGGTTTGAAACAATTTTGAAACCTCGAATGGGAAAATCATCAAAACTCGATTTTATCATGACAATTTCAAACCCCCAAATAACCAAATTCCCTGTCCGGTCAGATCAAACTCCTCGTCGAGTCGAGGTCATCATTGGGAGTTAGTCCTCTGATAAAGAGTCAGCTAGGCCTTGTCCAAATTCACACAAGGTCATTTATGTCCTAACTCGTGAGAGAAATTCCAGTACATGGAAGAACCTGCACTTGTGCTCATGACAAAACCAGTTGCTAGAACTATCAATGGAATCAAGGGAAAGAACCAGAACTAAGGTCCGTCACTCAAGGAGGCACAGCAACCCGATGCCATCAATTATTGCAAGCATTCAGCCAATGTCAAGACTATGGCAGCAATGCTCAAAACTCAAGCCCTGGTCAAAGTCAAACTCAAACCAACTCCAACTCCAACTTAAGCCCTGGATCCAGCTCAAACACAATTTCCATCCAAAGACAAACTCCATCCCAAATCCCAAGGTCCTTAAAATACTGTCCCGCTGGCCAAAAACAGTAAAGCAGAAAGGGTACTCGGACATGTCCTTTGTTTTTCAGAAACGAAAATAAAATAAAATAAAAAATCACTGTTGTTGTCAAATGTCGAAACGCAGGTCTCACTTTCTAGCCTCGGCCTTTTATGGTCACCTTCGTATTCCGTCAACATGGCCACTTGGCATTCCTTCCATGTACTTGGGATTGTCCTCTTGGACATCGTTCAATCGTCTGTCGCCATAGACTTGGCATCGTCCTCTCGGACACCCTCTTCGAATCAAATCCAACCGTAGATTTTGGCATCACCTTTCAACTGTTTGCTGCCATAGAAGGTCACTTTTCAACCAGATAGGGGACTGCAGAAATCAACAGACGTCAGCAATCCCGAACGCTCGGGAGTGAAGTCCCAAGCGCTCAACACTACTCTCGAGCGCTTGAGAGTTCTGCTATTTACAGCAGATTCTGGCTTTCAGTCTTGTAGTCTCATCTCAACAGGCTAACTGCATGTAGCCTAGTTCAGAAGGTTCCTAGCATGTTCATAAGGGACCGCCGGGGTTTTGTTCATCTGTTTTGCAGGTATTTAAGCGCGTTTCTCAAAAAATCTCAAAATCTCCAAGATTTTCATCCCTCAGGTGTGTCGAAATCCTCGTTAAGCGTGTTCCTTTGAGTTCAACAGTGTGAATAAGTCACGACGTGCATTAGTGACTGTACCACGTAATCAAATGCACGTTTACACTCTTAGTTCGACTTTTCATCGTCAATCATCATTTTCGAGTGCAATTGGAGTTCGATCTTCGTGTCAAGGGTATTTTGGTAATTCTAACGGTTATCGCAGGTCACGACACTTAGCGTCAGCTGCACAGTGCACTCGATTACGGTCAAACGCCCTTAAATTCAAGATTCACGGTCAATCGCTCAAAAATTCGCTGTTATGTATCGATGACTAAGTTTTCGCTCATGCTTTGAGAGTGTTGTTTGAGATTCGCGTGCTTTTTATTTTCTTTTAAAACTAAACAAACATATTTCATAAAATACAATTCTTTAAAGGAAATGCGAACCGATGGAAGGGACAAAAGTGCGGAATCTCATAAATAAATACAGCGTTTACAATGAGTATGGGATGGAGTACATAAGCTGGGGTAAACACATACCCAATCCTATTTGCCGGGGCACGCAGGCCCAAAACAAAATCAAGGCACGCAAGCTTAGAAGCTATGACTAGATTGGCACACAGGCCTATGTACAAGGTCTAGCAAAGTAAAAACCTAAAGCTCAGCCCAGGCGGATCCTCTTCTGCTGGTGTCCCTCAGACTCACTGCTTACAACCTCATCGCCGCCGTCATCGTCGGAAAGGCCTGTCGTAGTACTCGAGTCCGTAGACCCTAAGGCTCGTGACTCAAGTGACTCCTCAATCTCCTCCTCTGACTCCTCGCGAGCGGGTCTCCGCCGGGGCACTGCCCTAGGAACCACCTCGAACTGCCCAGCCCCTGTAGCGGACCATGAGACCCTCTGTATTCCCCGGCCTCTCGTGCTGGCAGAAGCTAGCAGGCTCGTGGTGCTCTGTGGCTGTGTCCTGGCCGAGCGTCGTGGCTGCACCTGCATACCATGAGCATTCATTCATTTGATACATGTTTAAAATCCAATAAAATGTATGTGCATGCATTTTTGTACCTGAGCAGCAACAAGTAAAGCAGGCTCGGGAACAGGTCTGGTCTGGAGGGTCCTCCCTTTGGCGCAGTCCTTCAGCAACTGGCGCATCCCCACCATCAGCATGATAGCCTTTTTCGCCCATTCTCGTGGCACTTGCACGATGGTTCAAAAGGTCAAAACGATGGACACATGAACAAGGAATATTTGAAAGCATGAAAGGAAACCAAGTTGTGTTATACCCGAGCAGGAAGCCGCATTGGCGGCTGAGGAAGGCGCGGAATGTCCAACATCGCCCGTGCTCCAGAAGGGTCCCTCACCCCTATCGTCCACTCCAACGACGGTAGCCCGGTGGGAGTAGGAGTCTCAGTCGTCTCTGGAACCTGTGAGCTGCCCTCACCTCGGCCTAAGGAGCTAGCACCTCTCCCACCAGCAGGAGGTCTAGCACCTCGCCCCCTACCGCGTGAAGAGCGACCGCCGCGGCCCCGTGCTCCCGTCTCACCTCCAACCTCATCTCCTACCTCACCTCCAACCTCACCTCCAACCTCATCTCCAACCTCACCTCCAGCCTCACCCCTGGCCCTCCTGGCCTCAACCTCCGCTACCCGTCTCTCTAACTCTCACTCTACACCCAAGCTGGTGGCCAAGTATCTGTCCCTATATGTCGCATAGTCCAGCGTGCGCCGCATATATCTCTCCAAGTCAGTGTCTGGCACCGTGAACTGCTCCAGCTCAGCCCGGGTGTAGGTCTCAGTCCGCTGCACCCGTGGAGGGAGTGGCCCCGGCACGATAAACTCCGGAGAACCGAGTGACTGTCGCGTCACCCGATCCCCCAGGTACCACTGCCAACCCAGGGGACACTCCAGCAAGACTCGACTCCGTGCCACCTCCCGGCTCCTCGGAAGGAAGTCAGCCTCCACCCTCGTCCATCGATCCCAGTGAACCTGCATTCAGTTGTTGTACATTGATGATCAAATTTTGTAAAGGAAAGCACAAGGCAGGAAAAGAAAGGAACATCAATGTTTATACCGTGACTCCAGTGATGTTATCCAGCCAGCGCCGGAAAGTCATCACCTGTCCTCGTCGCTCCTTCGCTCTCCGGTAATCCGTACTCCATGCTAGTGCACGTGGAAGCAGGTGGGGATTTGTGCAAGTATTCTCGGGCGGGAACATGCCCAGGACCTCGTAAGCCCAAAGCTGCATATTTTGGAAGTCGATTCAAGTCAGATACATGTTCAATTCAATTCGATTCAATCAATCAAAACAATTCAAAGAGATGGTTCGAGTCATACCTCAATCACCCTCCAGTATCCGCCTATGGTGTCTCCCACTCCGCGTGAGGCGGCTCCCAAAAAGCAGTAGAGCGTGCACAGAGCAGCACCGCCCCAGTCGAACCGTCCGGCCTGTCTCAGATCCACCAAGCCCGCCAGGTAGCTGAGGTGAACCCGGGATCGTCTAAGCGGGAACAGAGAAGCCCCGAACAGGTACAGCAAGTAAGCCCTGGCCATCTGGGCCGCCTCAGCATCGTCTGCTGGCTCGTGGTCCCAGTACTTCGTAAACTGCCCGTACTCTGCTACCCCTCCACTGTGACGTGGGACCCGTCCAAGGAACCACCTCAAGGCTGCGTCGTCAAGCACTATACTTGGATCGTAGGGGATCGACTCACCTCCAACCCGGAGTCCTGTGATCGCTGCGAAGTCAAGAGGCGTCACTGTCATCTCCCCGAAGTGTAAGTGGAATGTGTTGGTGGTATCCCACCACCGCTCTGCCAGTGCTGTCATAACAACACGATCTACCCTCACTGACGTCAGCAGCTGAATGAATGGCCTAAAACCCGCCTCTTCTACCAGCTCCCGCACTCTCCGGGGCAGCTCCTTGAAATACTTCAGCGAGCTCGCTGAGCCTCCGTGGCCGTAGATATCTCTGCTACGCTGTTTCAACAGAGCAAAGAAATAGCATTAGTAAGCAACGCAATAATTCAAGGAAGCAGGTCTAATGCAAGAGCTTTAAACCATTGAAGTCTTACCGTAGTCTAGCCGGTAAAGATGTGTGTAGCCCGATCTCGGAGGAGCATATCCTCGGGATAGTCATCTCGGGCTGGAACGTAGCCAGTCATCCCCGTCGGCTCAAAAAGGTGAGGTCGCGAAGCATAGGTCTTCGGTGCAAACCCAGGACGCGCGCTAGCCAAGTAGGCCTTCACCTCGTCGGCCGCGGTAACCCGCTCCTCAACCATCACTGCCTCCTCCTCTGGCTCATCCATCCCCAAATCGTCCATCTCAGGCGACCCCGTGTCTGCCGTCGTTGTCCCTGCACCGCTGAGCAACGCTCCTAACAAGAGTGACGAGGTCTGATCCTCTGTTGTCCTCACACCCCTCAGCACCTCCGTAATCCCGGCATCGAGACCAAGGGCGTCTAGCATGTCCCGCGGCCTTGTGGTGTCCAGAAAATCCCCCTCCGTGAATGGGACCGGGTGCGAAGCACCGATCCCGCTATCTCCTCCCCTCGGCTCTACTGTAGTCGCCCTCAGCACAGGCGTCGCAACGACACGACCAGCTATCATCACCTCGCTATCAGCTCCATCTCTTCGCTCATCGTTGGCCCGCTTCGCGGCCATGAACAGATCCTCCACCGTAGGAGTATGAAAAGTGCCCATGGCACCTTCCCCACTACTCGTACCATCTTCTCCGTCACCCAACGCATCTCTACTGCTCGTGGCCAGCTCGCCACCCCCTCCTCGCACTGCCTCACTATCAACCCCACCACTACCATCACCAAGCTCAATCTCACCCTCTCCAACCACTGTTACGACTCGTCCACCACCCGTGGTCTCACCACTGTCAACCTCTGTTTCCCCTCTATGACCCATGCCATCCCCACCACTCCTGGCCAGCTGACCGTCACCTCCGCGCGTGACCTCATCACCACTCACACCCTCTACTGTCGCCACGTCTACGTTGGCACTCACCGCGGCCTCCGGACCCTCTCCAGCCTCAATCGCAGCAGCCAAATCCTCCCCGTCAGCCCTTTCGTTGGCTGGTGTGACAGCGCTGCTGCTGTCCACCTCCATTGCCGCCGTAGCCTCGACCACCGCCGCTGCCTCCTCGCGGCTGGGCAGCTTGCCATCACCGCCACTGGCCATAGCTTGTCCTATTCCTTCCCAAGTGTTCTTTTTCCTCTTAACTCGTACCTCCTGGCACACGACAGCCCACCGCCAGATCGAAGAGATCTCGAGATCTCCGATTCGATCCGTGACTGTAGGGATGGGTTCGGTTAGGGTTTCTTTCGAAAGGTTGAAAGAGAGAGATCAGTCGAGTGAAAGGGAGAGATCGGCTGTGAGAGTGAGAGAAGGAGATCGTACGAGATTCGTCACCTGTACGGCTGCTTTGGTTCTCAAGCGCTTGAGAATGGGTTGTTATCCCAAATCGGTCGAAGAAGGTGAACAGAGCAGTGGACCCCAGCCGTAGTCTCGAGCGCTCGAGACCACTCCCGAGCGCTTAGGAGTGGTTCTGAGCGCTGAGATCTATCCTCAGCCTCTGGGCCAGCCCACCGCCATCCCGTGTTTTTCTTGCTTCCGAGGCTTGCTTAACTCCCCCTCTTCCTTTTACAAAATCAATCTCAGTCCTGACTTCATTCGCGTCGAGCGATGCTCTAAATGGAAAATTCAGTCAATGATGTGTATTCCGACTCGCGCTCTGCTTATACGGTATTGTCGGTAGGAATTGTTCAATTGTGTCGATTCTAACAGGCTTACAAGGCAGGTCCTGCTTTTATATTAGTTCTATCCGCCAAACCCAGCAACAGGTGGATTTCACGCTCCGTACATTGTATTATCTGCCAAACCGAGCAACAGGTGGATTTCACACTTCCTTACATTGTATTATCCGCCAAACTGAGCAACAGGTGGATTTCACGCTCCTTACATTGTATTATCCGCCAAACCGAGCAACAGGTGGATTTCACGCTTCCTTACATTGTATTATTCGCCAAACCGAGCAACAGGTGGATTTCATGCTTCCTATCATTGTATTATCTGCCAAACCGAGCAACAGGTGGATTTCACTCTCCTTACATTGTATTATCTGCCAAACCGAGCAACAGGTGGATTTCACGCTTCCTTACATTGTATTATCTGCCAAACCGAGCAACAAGTGGATTTCACACTTCCTATCATTGTATTATCTGCCAAACCGAGCAACAGGTGGATTTCACGCTTCCTTAGATTGTATTATCTGCCAAACCGAGCAACAGGTGGATTTCACGCTTCCTTACATTGTATTATCTACCAAACCGAGCAACAGGTGGATTTCACACTTCCTTACATTGTATTATCCACCAAACCGAGCAACAGGTGGATTTCACGCTCCTTACATTGTATTATCCGCCAAACCGAGCAACAGGTGGATTTCACGCTTCCTATCATTGTATTATCCGCCAAACCGAGCAACTGGTAGATTTCACGCTCCTTACATTGTATTATCCGCCAAACCGAGCAACAGGTGGATTTCACGCTTCCTATCATTGTATTATCCGCCAAACCGAGCAACAGGTGGATTTCACGCTTCCTATCATTGTATTATCCGCCAAACCGAGCAACAGGTGGATTTCACGCTTCCTATCATTGTATTATCCGCCAAACCGAGCAACAGGTGGATTTCACACTTCCTATCCTTGCGTTGTCCGCCAAACAGAGCAACAGGTGGACCCTTCATGTATTTATCTTATCAAAATGGTGTCGATCATTTCTCGTGTATGCATCACACGTGCTTGCATTCGATGTCCGCTAAACAGAGCAACAAGTGGATTCTTCATGCATTTACCTTATCAAAGCCGTGTCGATCACTTGCCATGCATGCATCACATGTGCTTGCATTTTTCGTTCGCCAAACAGAGTAACAGGCTGACCCATTGCATATTTATCTTGTCAAGATCTTGTCAATCTTTCTCATGCATGCATCACACGCGTTTGCATTTGCCCCACAGAACTACGCTGGTCTGATCCCCCACAAAAAAGGGTACGTAGGCAGTCTGAAAAGACGCGACCACGTGCATTTAACACCTTTACTCGTATTGATGTTTTGAATTGAGGATTTTGACTTGGCTTGAATTGGGCTGTCTCAATCTTTGGACGTCACTCATATCCAGACATGATATCGAGCGACGCCCAAAGAGGGGCAACTGTAGACACCCCAATTTGGACAACTCGAATTTCCTTGATTCGTGGCCCGGAGGCTCCCCGATGATGAAAATTGGATTAAGCAAGCCTTGGACCGATAGAACAATGCTCCTTGGAAGGCTTTAAAAAAGAGAAATAATAGCTTTCAAGCGCTCTGGATCAATCCCAAGCGCTCCAGACTATTTTCCAAAACCATGGGTCAGCTAATTCTCGAGCGCTCGAGAGTGAGGTCCCAAGCGCTCGAGACCACTCCCAAGCGCTCGAGACTTTTGTACTGCCCAATGGATGATGGAGCTGCCCCACTATCCATGCAGCCATCATTTCGGCTGTTTGAACTGGTCTTTGCCTTAGACCATACTCAATCTCAGTCAGAGATGAGTCAGGGCTGAAGATTTCATTTGGATTCCAAATGATATTTTCCCAAATAAAACCATATGCTATGTTGGCTATAAAAGCAGGGCTGGTCTTCAGTTGGAGAGGAGGATTCTCTCTCTAAAAAAAAACCTCTTTGGGCAGTTTCAAACAAAAACCATCTCCCATCTGTCTCAAAGCTTGATTTTCAAAAAAACAAAAGCAACAAAAAGAAATCCAATGCATCAAAGACATACAAGGAGTTCAGATCATTCCCCAGTTCTGAGTCTCCTGAGCTTTCTTTCTCATTTCACTTCCTAGAGCTTTTTCCAAGGAGCAAAGTTCTGAGTCAAAAGGTAGAAGCTTTCTATCTTAGTGTCAAACCAAAAACAGGGCTGTTTCTCCTTTCTGAGGGAGGTTCCTCAGCCCTCTTAGTCCTTAATACTAAGTGTGGGTTGAGAGACCTTGGTGCAATAACAAGAGCAAAGGGGTGCAAGTGTGTTTCCTGTGATCAGCCCACTGGAAGCATTCCCGAGCGCTTGGGACTACTCCCAAGCGCTCGAGAGTGGCTCCAGTCCTATTTTCCTTCTTTTAAGTACTTAAATGGACATGCATGGGGAGCAGAAGGTGTCTTAAGACCTTTTTGTTCTTCTAAAGTATGTTGGAATGAATGATCCGCTGTTTTCAAAGTAAAATGAAGGAAATGGTCTTCATTTAAAAACATGCAAAAGAGTATTGGTCAGGATTTGAAAAGAAAAGCCTTCTTCATACTTCAAGAACAAAAAAATCCAATGTACCAGCATACTGCATTTGATGGATTAGTTGGTTGAAATCAGTCCTGAGTTGTGGAACACTTCCGAGCGCTCGAGTCTACTCCCAAGCGCTCGAGAGTGTTTGCATGCAAGCTCGGTCCATCTTTTTCTTCCAGTTTAGTCCTCCTACTACCCTTGTATGTCCATGCAAGCACCCCTTTCAGCTCTTACAACTGTAAAACCTTTTTTTTTAGAAAGACAGGGAAGCAGGGTTTGGCAGAATGGAGTCTGATTTCATTCTGCTAAATCTTGTGTCAAGTCTGTGACATGTGTAAATATTATTCCAGTTAATTTCTTCAGTATTATACTTTGTTGTATCCTGTTGCACTAACAAGAATTGCAGGGTGAGCACGTGGTACTCCCTAGCGCTCGAGAGTGCTTCCGAGCGCTTGAGAGTAGATCAGTGACAGGATTTCCCAATTTCTGCCTTTCTGTATTGCTTCACCATATTCATCATCTCCTGTACACATGCACATGCATGCACCTCCTGTACTTGATGTATATCTGTGAATACGTGCTAACTGTTTAATGAAATAAAATCCTTTGAAAAATCCCACGAATGTCTAGTAGAGACCGATTTCGAATCGGGCGAGGGGGGTGCCGTAAAACCCTTCCCCCCTCGTAACGTGGCTCCCGAACCCTTTTCAAACGAATCTCTGGTTTTCAATTCAAATCGATCATTTTCAAATCAAAACGGTTTCTCGGGTGGCGAACCACAAATCCGGGTGGCGACTCTCCAAAAATTTTCAAAATCTAAGAAACGGCGTGGCGCCTCTTTTTCGGGCCGCCCCGATTCCACTCGAGGCTGTGGTAGCCCACAATTTGTTTACTGCTTTCTGACGCATGTTCACTTATTGTCTCGGCTCACCATATTTACTATTTGAAGGCATAAAAACAGATTACGTGTTTGAATTAGATAAAGCATCTATATGTCTTATGTTGAATGATTATGGGCAAGCCTCATGGCTAGGCAGAGAGGGGTGCCTAACACCTTCCCCTTACTGTACCTTTGGCTTCCGTATCCAGAATCTCTATCTGTTTTCCTAGATTTGACAAACTAGGTGGCGACTCTGTTTTGATGATAACCGCTATCATGTGGCGATGTCCCTAGCCATGGGAATGTCCATGATCTCGGTTTATGAAGCAAGGAACCAAACGAGCAAAACAAACGATATCAAACTGTATGGCGATGCCCCGCTCGGGAGGTGTCTATAATTTTCTAGGGACTCTGCTGGGGATATGAGAGCCACAACCAAAAAGTTCTACATAAGACTAATAGATGCCTTATTTAATTCATTTATCATATGTATCGAGCAGGCAAGCCTCGTTGAGTTCACCTAATACCCCGGCATGACATGGGCTATGTTAAGGGTTCCAGCAAACTCCACAGTCACTTGTACCATTTGTTATATCAAAAAGGGAATCACCCAATCGCCACCTATGATGGGCTGGTGAAAGGACTGGTGCCCTTTGACAATGGAGCACCCTGAGACTATCTAAAACCTTACATGTGTTAGAAAGCCATAGAACTTATCAAACTAAGGCAGGAACCCGCAGGTTAGGAACCTACTTGCATTTTGCTTCCAACTTCTTCCTTACACCCCTTGTATGTATGTATGTTGTAAAGTTTTCTTTTGTAGGTCAAACCTTAGGGGTCTTTTATCAAATGAAAGTGGGTAAGCTAAACTAATCTAAGCAAAAATCTTTTCAGGAAAAAAATGGCCACATCACTGTTCATGTCAATTCGCACTTTCAAGCTGTCAGGTTCGCCCCGCTTTGCTGTCAAAGATTTCAACCCCTCCAAATACATCACTCCGGTGGACCAACGAAGGCCTGTGGTAACCATCATTGAAGACAACCATGTCATGTTCGCAAGAACAGTCTATGAAGAGGAAGTAGAAGATATAATTGAAGAAGAAGGGTTTGGCAGGGTCCCAATCTATTTCCACGACCCTTATGCACCCACCGATGAGTATTGGCCAATCGATGAGATCAACCAGTCTGAAGCTGAAGAAGCAGAAGAAGAAGAGTCTGCTGACAATGATCCACTGGACGAAATATCACTAAACCTACTCTTTGATGAAAAGGTCACTAACAACGAAATAAGGGTGATCCACTCCATCACAGATAGGTTTGGTAATTGGTGGGGATTTGTTGGTACACAAAGAGTCGACAATAGCAACGAAGCGGAGATTGAGGCTCAACTGGAGGAGATAACAGCAATAGCAAATCAAATGGCCCTCCAAGACTTGCAGGGTGACAGTGATGAAAGTGCGAATCAAAGTAACTGTGAAGTGCTGATGATCAACCTTGGTGATGAAAAAGACTGCTCTGAGCTGATTGTAGATGCTGAAAAAGGGGCTTACCCTAACTGGACCGTGGAACACACTTTAAAATACAAAGTAAAAAATGCTGATTCTGATCTTAGTTCCGATTCTGACTCCGAGTCAACTCAATTCGAGTCTAGTTTTTCATCTTCTCAAACTACTGAATCTAGTGAAGAAAACCTGGTCAAAACATCAAGGCATAACATTTGTTTTGAGTTCGATTCTGAAATATGTCTTTTGACAATTCTAGCAATAAGAAGGAAGATTTAGAGTATTTTACTTTCTTACGATTAACTGCATGGATTCTGACAATCCAATTTTTGAGGAAGAAATTCCAAAAGAAAATCTAGAATTCATCGGGAAAAAAGAAGAGAGGCACGCTAAACCTTTTTCTAAGGAAATAATCATGGCAAATGTGGGCTCTAAAGATGAGCCCAAGATGGTTAAAATTGGCGCAACACTATCTTCTCAAGAAAGTGAAAAACTAATCCTTTTGCTAAAAGAATACAAAGATGTTTTTGCCTGGTCTTATGAGGACATGCCTGGTATAGACCCCGAAATTGTTTAGCACAAAATTCCTCTCCATCCTGATCCAAAACCTGTTAAACAAAAGTTAAGATGCTGTGGGCTACCACAGCCCCGGGTGGATCGGGGCAGCCCGAAAAGAAATGCCACGTTTTTGAATCGAATTGAAAAATTGAAGAATCGCCACCTGGATTTGTGGTTCGCCACCCGAGTAACCTTTTTAATTTGAAAATGATTATTTGATTGAAAATCAGAGATTGTTCGCGGGTTCGAAAGCCACGTTACGAGGGGGAAGGCTTTTACGGCACCCCCTCGCCTGATTTGAAATCGGTCTCTACTAAATATTTGTGAGATTTTTCGAAAAAGATTTTGTTTCATCAAGTAAATAGCAGGTATCCGCAGTTATAACAGGTAAGAAGTGCATGCATGTGCAACTGTTCAGTAGATGGATAAAACTGTAAATGAATAAGATGCATGATAACAAAAACTGGGATCTGTCACTGATTTCACTCTCGAGCGCTCGGGAGTGGTCCCGAGCGCTTGGGAGTTCTGATACTCAACCTGCAGGCTTTGTTAGTCCAAATAGTAAATAAAGCAAATAACAGTAAACAGAAATGATTTTAAACATATTGAAGGCTTAGCAGATGACTTTGATAGACTGAGGTAGGGCCTTAGTCTCTTAAGCCATGCTTCCCTGCCACTACACAGTTAAATATGTAAGTTTTGAAAAGATTAAAAGGATACATTGATGCATACAGGAAGTCAAAAAATGCAACAAACTGAAAAATGGGATGCAAAGGCATGCATGTACTCCCGAGCGCTCGGGAATGGTCTCGAGCGCTTGGGAGTGAGCTGCATGTTAACTTTTTCTCAAATGGAAAATGGTACTGCCTTAGCATGCAAAAGACCCCTGTTTTGATCTTTTCCAAAAGAAAATGATCTTTTAAGCTTGGACATCCCTGGTCTTACACGAAAAACATATGAGAGATGTTTTGACCTCTGGAAAACTAATTTTCTATGCATGCATGCTAGAGTAACACCATTTTATTTGAGAGTGCACCTCACCCCCAGCCTAATGCTTACTAGGATGCCATGCATGGGACTGGAAACAATCCCGAGCGCTCGGGAGCACTCTAGAGCGCTCGAGAGTGTTTCCAGTAAGGGTTTTAAGAAAACATTTTGTTGTACCCCCTTTGCTCTTGTTTTTACACTAAGGTCTCTCAACCCAGACTCAGTATTAAAGATTGAGGCAGGCTGAGAGGCCTCCCTCAGAAAGAAAGAACAGCCTCTTTGTCTGAGATTAAAGGTAAAAAAAAAAAGACTTTTTACCTTTGGTTTGAACTTGGCTCTTTGAATGGCTTTAGAAAAGAAGGATGAAGGAAGAAGAATGCAAGAAATCAGAAGTTAGGAGTGTTCTGGATTTCTCGCATTTCCTTAACGCTTTTTATCTTTGAGACTTTGTTTTTTTTTTGAAAAACCTTGTAGTTGGAAAAGGACCTTGAGCTTGCAACTTTTTCTTTCTTTTGAACCAGAGTGAGAGGAAGGGAGCTTAGAGAGAGAGTTGGCCTTTCTTTCTGCAAAAATGAGGCTATATTTATAGGCCAAAATAACCTATGGTTCAAAAATGAAATAGATTTGAAATAAAACATTTTTAAACAGAAAAACCTGCTGCCCTGATCTCCTCAGACTGAGGTTGAGTGTTGACTCAAACCTCAGCCGGCTCAAGGAAATCGTAATGATGACTTGCATGGGTAGTGGGAAGGCCTGCCACCCATTGGCCAGCACAGAGGACCTGAGCGCTCGAGAGTGGTCTCAAGCGCTTGGGACTTCGCTCTCTAGCGCTCGAGAGTAAACCCAGCCAGTGCTTTCGGAAATGGTTTGGAGCGCTTGGGATTGCTCCCAAGCGCTTGGAAAGGATTTGTGACCAATTTATTCCCTTTTCAAATCTTTCAAGGAGCCAAGTTTCGATTGATATCAGGCTTGTCTTAATCCAAAATCATCATCGGGGAGCCTCCGGGCCACAAATTAAGGAAATTTGAAGAGTCCAAATTGGGGTGTCTACAGTTGCCCCTCTTTGGATGGTGCTCGGCATCATGTCTGGATACGAGTGACATCCAAAGAATGAGACAGCCCAATTCGAGCCACATCAAACCCTTAATTCAATAATCGAATGCAAAATGGCACATCCAATGCATGAGGTCGCGTCCTTTCGGACTGCCTACGTTCCCTTTTCTGTAGGGATCAGACCAGTGTAGTTCTTTGAGGCAGGTGCAAACACGTGTAATGCATGCAGGAGAAAGATTGACAAGACCTTGACAAGATAAATGTGCAAAGGGTCCACCTGTTACTCTGTTTTGCGAACGGAAAATGCAAGCACGTGTGATGCTTGCATGAGAAAGGATCGACACAACTTTGATAAGATAAATGCATGAAGGGTCCACCTGTTACTCTGTTTGGCATACGGAACATTGATAAAATTCCACCCATAGGATAAGAATACCTGCAAGCATGTTGAAATAGACAAATAGACAAAATTTCGATCGACTACCAAGTAAAACACCAAATTGAGGAGCATGAGTCCGAAATCACATCATCGATGGAGTATTGCCTTCCACAGTCTCATTCGACGCGGAGGAAGCTATGACTGAGATTGATTTTGTAAAAGGAAGTGGAAGCTAAGAATTCTCGGAAGCGAGAAAAGCACGGAACGACGGAGGGTTGGCACGGAGGCTGAGGATAGATCTCAGCGCTCAGAACCACTCCCAAGCGCTCGGGAGTGGTCTCGAGCGCTCAAGACCGCTGCTGGGGTCCACTGTTCTTATTCATCTTCTTCGACCGATTTGGGTTCAAACCCCAAACCCCAACGCTCGAGAACCAGAGCAGTCGTACACACTCCAACCTCGATCGTTCTCACTCTCTCTCTCAGGTGACCTCTCTCCCTCACTCAGACGATCCCTCTCTCTCTCAATCAAATGATCCCTCTCTCTCAAGACGGATCGAGCAAGAGGTCTCGAGATCTCCACGATCTTTCAGTGGGTGGTTGTGAGCCAAGAGGTACAAATCAAGAGGAAGAAGAAGCTATGGGGAGGAGAAGAACCGGTGATGGCCAGTGGTGGTGATGGGGAATTACCTAGCCGTGTGGAGGCGGCGGTGATGGCGGCTGCGGCGGTGATGGAGGAGGCCAACAGGAATGCTGTCGCACTAGGCGTCGGGGGGGGGGGGGGGGGTGTATTAGCAAGGGTTTGGTTACAGGGATTGAGGCTGGTGGGGGTATAGAGGCATCTGTGAGTGCCAACGGAGGTGTGCCGGCGATAGGGGATGTGAGTGACAACGAGGCTGCGCGAGAAGGCAGCGGCGGGGGCGTGCTGGGCAGTGGGGGAGATGGTACGAGTAGCGGGGGAGGTGCGACGGGCACTCCCGATACTCCCACGGTGGAGGAGTTGCTCGCGGCCGCCGAGCTGGCCGGTGGTGAGCAGAGGGCTGGTGACGAGGTGGTGACAACAGGTCGCATCGTTGTGCCCTCGGTACTGAGGGCGACGACTGTGGAGCCCAGGGGAGGAGATAGCGGGATCGGTGCTTCACACCCGGTCCCATTCGCGGAGGGGGATTTCTTGAATTTTGTGAGGCCGCGGGATATATTAGACGCGCTTGGCCTCGACGCTGGGATCACAGAGGTGCTGAGGGGTGCGAGGGCCACGGAGGATCAGACCCCAGCGCTCTTGTTAGGAGCGTTGCTCAGCAGTGCAGGGACGACGGCGGTGGACACGGGGTTGCTTGAGATGGACGACCTAGGGTTAGAGGAGGAGGTGGTGGTCGAGGAGCGGGTTACGGCGGCCGTTGAGGCGAAGGCCTACTTGACTAGCGCGCGCCCTGGGTTTGTGCCGGAGTCTTATGCTCTGCGATTACACTTCTTCGAGCCGACGGGGATGACTGGCTATACTCCTGCTCGGACGGATTATCCAGAGGACTTGCTCCTCCGAGATCGGGATACACATATTTCTTTCGGATGGACTACGGTATGAGTTTTAATGACTTAAACCTCTTGAATTAGACTTGCTTCTGTGAATCGTTGCACTACTTATTAATGCTATTTCTTTGCTCTGTTGAAACAGTGTACTAGAGATATTTACAGCCACGAAGGCTCGGCCAGCTCACTGAAGTACTTCAAAGAGCTACCCCGGAGAGTGTGGGAGTTGGTGGAGGAGGCTGGTTTCGGGCCGTTCATCCAGCTGATGACGGCAGTGAGGGTAGATCGCGCAATTATGACAACGCTGGTAGAGCGGTGGTGGGACACCACCAACACGTTCCACTTCTGCTTCGGGGAGATGATAGTGACTCCTCTCGACTTTGCAGCGATCACAGGGCTCCGGGTTGGAGGCGAGCCGATCCCATATGACCCGAGCATAGACTTGGACGACGTAGCTCTGGAGTGGTTCCTTGGAAGAGTCCCGCGCCATAGCGGAGGGGTAGCGGAGTATGGCCAGTTCAAGAAGTATTGGGATCACGAGCCGGCGAGTGACGCCGAGGTGGCCCAGATGGCCAGGGCCTATTTGCTATACTTATTCGGGGCTTCTCTGTTCCCGCAGTATGAGGATTCCAGAGACGGCTGAGACTTCTACTCCAGCTGGGCTACCGTCGTTGGAGTGGACGATAGGGGTGAGGGACTCTTCTGGAGCATGGGCATTGCTAGATATCCCACGCCTCCCGCAGCCGCCAATGCGGCTTCCTGCTCAGGTATAACACAACTTTACTTCCTTCCATGCTTCAAATGCTTCTTGTTCATGCGCTTATTGTTTTGACCTTTGAACCATCGTGTAGGTGCCACGAGAATGGGCGGAGAAGGCCATTATGCTGATGGTGGGGATGCGTCAGCTGCTGAAGGACTGCGCGAAAGGGAGGACCCTCCAGACTAGACCTGTTCCTGAGCCTGATTTACCTGTTGCTCCTCAGGTATGGAAGTGCATGCATATTCTTTTTATTGGATTTAAAACATGCACCAAATGAATGAATGTTCATGATATACAAGTGCAACCACGACGTTTGACCAGGATGCAGCCACAGGGCACCGAGAGCCTTCCAGCTCCCACCAGCACGAGAGGCCGGGGTACACAGAGAGCATCACGGTCCGCTACAGAGGCAAGACAGTTTGAGGTGGTTCCTAGGGCAACGTCCTAGCGGAGACCCGCTCCCGAGGAGTCGGATGAGGAGACAAAGGAGTCGCTTGAGTCAGGAGCTTTAGGGTTTACGGACTTGAGTACAACCTCAAGCCCTTTCGACGATGACAATGACGATGACGATGACGAGGTTGAGAGTTCTGAGTCCATGGGACACCAGCGGAAGAGGACTCGTCGAGACTGAGCTTTAGGTTTTTGCTTTGCTAGCTTTTCTCTTGCACGGGCCTGCGTGCCAGGGTAGTTATAGCTTCCAGGCTTGCGTGCCTTGGTTTTGTTTGGGCCTGCGTGCCTCGGTACATAGGATTGGGCATGTGTTTGCCCCAGCTCATGTACTTCCCTCTTTGCTCATTGTAAAAACCGTATTAATTTGTTTATGAAAGTTTGCACTTTTCTCTATTTGCATTTGTTTGCACTCCCTTCAAGAATTTTATTTTATGAAATATGTTCGTCTAGCTTTGAAAGAAAGTAAAGAGCACGCGAATTTCAACCGCTACTCTCAAAGTAAGAACGCAAACTCGACATCGACACACAACCGCCAAATTTTGAGCTTTTGATCGTAAACCAATGCATCGTATTGTCGACAGTGAGTGTCTTGACCTGCGAGGATTGCTAGAATTACGAAAATAGCTTTGACACAAGGATTGACTTACACATATACTCGAAAACATTGATTTCAGGCCGATTGGATGACAAAAACTTGAGCTGAAAGCGTCGATGCGCATTTGAATATGCCAAACAGTCACTAATGCACATTGTGACTTATACGCGTCGCTGGATCCAATAAAACACGCGTTACATGGAATTCGACATACTCGAGGGTCAAAAGTGTTGGGAATTTTGGTATTTTTCAAAGAACAAGAACAAATACACAAGAAGACACATGACGGAAACCGCTGTATACCCTAGGAACATGTTGAGAACCTTCTGATGTGAGCTGAACGTATTTGTGGCATTGAACTGAGGCTGGAATGTTGAGAATCAGAAATTGCAGAAAACAGCAGCACTCTCGAGCGCTCGAGAGAGGTCTCGAGCACTTGGGACTTCACTCCCGAGCGCTCGAGACTTCTGTCATTGGCAGATTAGTGTTGTTTCCCAATGCCACTCTCTAGCTATCCTCATGTCCTTTTCTTCTGTATGCCCCTTTTCAAAACGCCTGGTAACTCTCCTTGGACTGTTTTCCAAAGGTCAGTGGCTTCCCAAAGCAAGACTAGTCTTTTTCCAATGCTTTTTCAAGCTTTCCAAAGTTTGAATTTTGAAACGATTTTGAAAATATGGAATTTGATGAGTTTCAAGGCTGGTGGGGAAGTGGTGTTGTCTCCCCTAGACCTCTATAAATACTAAGAGTTGTTTTGGCAAGTCACTCTCATCCCTTTCTATCTACTTTCCTTCGAAAATCATCCTCCTTATGGTTCTCCTAAACGAAGCTTTGCTCCGCCCTTGGTTGGACAGCCTCGAAGGCATTGATTGGCTGAACTTCTGAGGGCATCGTCTCCATGCTTAATACCTCTGCGAGATTGCCATCCATCCTGTCTTGCTGCACGCGGCTGTACGCTTTTGGGATCCCAAAGTGCATGTCTTTCGTTTTGGTCCTCAAGAGCTATGCCCCACCGTCGAGGAATTCCATGCCTACCTTGGGAGTCACAACTCCACTGAGCCAATTGTTCCGATGCTTAGGGAGAGCATGAAGAACATCCTAAAAACCAAGCTGGGTGTCAGTGGGAACGTTGCTGAGTTTTTGACCCGGGGCAATGCCATCAATATCGTGCAGTTGTACGAGAGATTCAGTCCACCTGGAGACTGAACGGACTTCGAGTATCAAGGTCGCCGGATGACAGCTTGCTGTATTTGCCTCTTGGCGGCCTTTCTGCTAGTCCTGCCTGTTGGTCAACCCAGTTCTCTATTGGTTGGAGTCGCTACTCAGATCGAGGCTCGCAAAGACGTTGCACCATTGGTCCTTGCTGAAACCTTGATGGGGTTAGATGCTGTCCATGCAGGTCGCACAAGGGTTTTTGGTGGTAGCCCGCTGTTGCTGTAGGTTAGGGACCTCACTCAGCTCTCCTTTTTCTATTTCTCACATTCATTTTACCTCAACGCTCGGTTTAGGCTTTATCTGGCTTCTTACTTGTTTTCTCTCTTTTTGGATAGATGTGGCTTTGCGACAAATTAAACCTGCTGGCTCCCCCGGCAAACGATTGGTGGTATCGCGCAAGCGGATGGAATCGCCCTGTTCAGGTGATGTACAGGAATGAGGATGACTAGGTCGACTTCTTCGCTTCCCTAGATGATGATGACATTGCTTGGCGAAGTCATTGGATGAGGCTTCCTGCGATGACTGTGAGTAACATGGGCTTGCCACAGATGTTTGTGGCAGGCTTGGCTGGCTTCACCTTCTATCCACCTTTCCGCATTCTGCGCCAGTTTGGACTCAGCCAGGAGATGCCGCCCCCGAGTTCATAAATGCTTCGTCTCCCTCCCTTCACCATTCCGGGCCTTCGGAGTTATGTTCGAACGTGGGAGGCTCGTAGGACTGAGCCAAGTGATCCGCTTTACTCCATTGCTCTGACTGGCAGGTACCGGAAGTGGCTAAGGAGAGATGTGGAAGCAAGGAGGAGTTAAAAGCTTACTTTGCTGATTTTTGAAATAAAAGTTAGGTCTCGTTGTGTGTTTTTCCTTTTTCATGCTCAGCTTGTAATAAAGAAATCATCTGAAAAAAATTGACTGATCAAGGGTTTCCCCCTTTCGGTTCATTAATCGCATGCACCTTGAAAGAAAGTATTTTGACTTGTCAATTTGGATTTGATTTTGTGATTTAGGACCGAACCTCAGTGTGAGATTGCCTACGTATCCCTTGAGGAAGGGAATCAGGCCCATACGTAGTTCGGGCTAGGGTTCGCTCGGGTATTAACACTCTCCTTTTAGCGCTCTAAATTTTGCCTAGTACCGCCCTTTCGGGTTTTCGACCTAGCAGGCTTGCTCTAATTTTTGCCTGGGACCGCCCGCCCTTGCGGTTTTCGGCTCAGCGAGCTCTCTCAAGGGTAATACCATTTAAGTTGCTCCAAATTGACAAGGTTTGAAAATTCGTTGCCGTCGAGATCGATGATTGAGGCTGCTCCCCCGGAAAGGATCGACTTGATGATGTATGGCCCAGCCCACTTTGGCCGAAACTTCCCTCGTGGATCAAAAATCGGCGCAAGGATTTCCTTGAGTACCATATCCCCCTCTTGTAGGTCCCTCGACTTCACTTTCTTGTTGAACGCTCGGGCGATCCGCCGCTGATAACCCTGAATGTGATACAATGCTCGCAACCTCCTTTCATCAAACAGCATGAGTTCTTCGAACCTCCCACTGATCCATTCGGCTTCGTCAATCCCTTGTTCAGCTATGACCCTCAGCGATGGAACTTCTAGCTCAATGGGGAGAACGGCATCCATACCGTACACCAAAGAATAGGGTGTTGCCCCTGTCGGTGTGCGGATAGACGTCCGGTATCCTCACAAAGCTAATGGTAGTTGTTCGTGCCAATTCCTAGACGACTCAATAGTCCTTTCGAGAATTGTCTTAATGGTTTTGTTTGCTGCTTCGACTGCCCCGTTCGTTTGCGACCGATAAGTGGTTGAATGATGTACTTGAATCTTGAATTCGTCAAAGAGCTCTAGAACCTTCCCCTTGAAGTGAACACCATTGTCTGACACGAAGGCTTGAGGGACTCCGTATCGATAAATGATGTTTTGCCTGATGAAGTGAGCCACTTGAACTGCCGTCAGAGTCTTGTTTGAGGCTGCCTCGACCCACTTGGTGAAATAATCGACTGCTACCAAGATGAACCTGTGACCATTAGAACCCGCGAGCATGATCTTCCCAATGACATCAATGCCCCAGGCGGAAAAGGGACACGGTGTTGCCATTGGGTGTAATTCTGCGGGCGGGACATGGATAAGATTAGCATGAGTTTGGCATTTATGACATCGGCACACATACTCAATGCAATCTGTCTCCATGGTTGACCAATAGTATCCCAGCCTCAAGACTTTCTTAGCCAGAATCATCCCATTCATGTGGGGTCCACAAACTCCTTTATGAACTTCTTCCATCACTGTTCTCGTATCGTCACCATGAATACACAACTTGTGAACTCCGCACGGGGATCTCTGGTATAATTGCCCACCGTAGATGATGTATTGAGATGCCAGTCGTTGCAAGGCGATCCGATCCTTTTTGGTTGAGTCTGTAGGGAACTCTCCCTTTTCGATGAAATTCCAAATGTCGTGAAATCGTGGGAGTCCATCGTCAGGCTCGTCGATGTTCATGACATAGTCATACACGTGCTTTCCTCTCTGTTCAATCATGACAGGCCTCAACTTCACCCCGATTGAAAGTTCCAGCATGGATGCTAACGTAGCGAGTGCGTCGGCGAAGCGATTCTTCATCCTCAGGACATGCGTGAAAGTCACTTTCTGAAAATTCGGGATGAGCTCGTCGAGTTGCTGATGATACGGCTTCATCTTTTCGTCCTTAACCCTCCATTCTCCATTTGGTTGTGACACAACCAAGTTGGAATCCCCCACGACTTCCAGTACCTTGACTCCGATCTCTCGTGCGGCTTCCATCCCTATAATACACGCTTCATACTCTGCTTCGTTGTTCGTGACTTCGAAGTTCAATTTGAATGCAAGGGGAATGTGTGACCCCTCGGGTGAGACCAGCAGTATGCCAATCCCAAAACCCTTCTGGTTAGCAGCTCCATCGAAGTACAACGTCCATGTTTCATCGACAGCAGTCATTACGTCTTCGTTGGGAAATTGGAACTTTGTGTGTTCTGGCCCCTCGATCGGGCGATCTGCCAAAAACTCTGCTACTGCTCTTCCTTTCACTGACTTGTGGGTGACGTACTTGATTTCGAACTCGGCCAATAAGAGCAACCAACGTGTTAACTTACCCATAAGTGCTGGTTTCTCGAATAGATATTTAAGGGGGTCCATCCGAGAAATCAGTATCACTGAGTAAGACAACATGTAGTGTCTCAATTTCTTTGTGGCCCATACCAGTGCCGAGCATGTCTTCTTTAATGAAGTGTATCGCTCTTCGCTTCCCACCATCTTCTTGCTCAGGTAGTAGATTGCCCTTTTAACCCCATCTTATCCCTCTTGTGCTAGCATGCACCCCATTAACGAGGGTGTGACGGACAAGTATAGGATCAAAGGTTTTCCCGGGATGGGTGGCATCAAGATCGGCGGATTCTGGAGATAAGTTCGTACCGCTTTGAAAGCCTTTTGACATTCGTCGTTCCATTCGAACTTCACATCCTTCTTGAGCAGACGAAACAACGGTTCACAGGTTAGAGTCAACTTGGCGATGAATCGACTGATGAATTGAATTTTTCCCAAGAAACACCGGATCTCCTTCTCGGATTGAGGTGGCTCCATCTCAAGAATGGCTTTAATCTTAGAAGGATCCACCTCGATCCCCCTGGTTGTGATCATGAACCTGAGCATTTTGCCAGCGGTGACTCCGAAAGTGCACTTTTGTGGGTTGAGTCGCATCCTGTACTTTTGAATCCTTTCAAAGAACATTCTCAACACTGGGAGATGGTCTTTCCTTTCCTTTCCCTTCATTATCATGTCATCGACGTACACCTCGACCTCCTTGTGAATCATGTCATGCAACAATGTGGTGGCACCCCTCTGATACGTAGGACCGGCGTTTTTCAATCCAAATGGCATCACCCGATAACAATATGTCCCCCACTCGGAGATGAATGTGGTCTTTTCCCTGTCTTCCGGAGCTAGGAGAATCTAAATGTACCCCGAGAAGCCATCCATGAAGGATAGTAGAGCGTGCCTTGCAGTGTTATCAACAAGTATGTCTATATGTGGCAATGGGAAATCGTCCTTAGGGCTCGCTTTGTTCAGATCTCTTAAATCGACACACACCCTGATTTTTCCGTCCTTTTTGGGGACAGGAACGATGTTGGCTACCCAAGTGGGGTACTCTGTTACGATTAGAAAACTGGCGTCGATTTGCTTCGTGAGTTCTTCTTTTATCTTTAACACCCAATCGGGCAGCATTTTCTTAGTTTTTGCTTAACGGGTTTCGCATCAGGGTAGAGAGGGATCCTGTGCTCGACTATTTCCGGGTCGATTCCGGGCATGTCCGCGTGGGACCAAGCGAAAACTTCTTTGAATTCTTTTGGTAAATTTGTGAGCTCTTGAAGCTCACAGGGGGATAACCTGAAACCGACCTGAACCAATCGGGGGTTCTCCTCATCACCCAAATTTATGGAGATTATTTCTTCTTTTAAAAGCTGAGCATGCCTTTCATTTTCGCGATCGATGAGGGAACGGATCTCCTTGGGGATGTCCCCTTTGAGATCTATTCCTTCATCGTCGAGATCTAAATAGTTTATTTCAAAAATTGGCAAGTAAACTAAAACATCATTCATTTCATTAACCAGTTCATCAGACGGGGGGAATACAGAGGTTGACTCGAATTCGAAGTAAATACTACGATGTGGAGGGCCAATGGGCACAAACACCAACTCTGTGCTAGACGACGAGTTAGTGTCAGACTCGGACTCAGACTCAGTGCAGGTGTTGTGAGTGCGAGTTACATGTGGTACAAAAGTGCAATTATCATAAACGCCTACGGCGTCCACAATGAGCATGGAAGGGTCTTCGATCTCCTCTTCTTCTCCTAGCATCAGCACAGCAGGATCTTCCATCATACCCCCTGATTCCTTGCCCCTGAACAGTGATTGAAAATGGCCCGCTTCAAGGGCTTTGAGCCAATCCAGTGCCTCAGACAGTTCTTCTATCCTTGGAGCCTCTTCATCACTCTCCCAGGTATCATTAGCAAAGATTTCAAAACCCGAATACTTCATTTTCGTTTCGAGGTCCACAAAGGGCTCAGGCTCTCCTTGGTACAGCGCCTCCTTCTCCTTCAACTCTGTCTCCGTTGCATGGGCCCGGGCGCGATTGCACCACTTCTTTGCTGGATCGCTTTTCTTGGCCTCAAATCCTAGACCAAAGCGCTCGTTACTTCCAGGGAACTCAGGGACTCCTTGAGCATAAAGTCCCAAGCCCATGCCCGGCAGATACTTCATCCGTTTCATAATCTCTAGTGCTGCAGAACTCACCAAGAAACCGTCCTCGGCCCGGATGGTGCACACTTTCGAGGTCATAACTGCAAAGCCCCCCATGGCAATATCTTCCTCTCCATGCATGATCTCTAGCAGTGGGGAATTGTCCTCGGAGTGCGGACGAATACCTGAGTCTCCATGGATGATGAGGGTTCCAGAATCCAAACCCAAGATGAGTTTCTGATGCAATGTTGAGGGCACACACATGACGTCCGAGCGATGTAGCCAAGGTCTTCCCAACAGGAGATTGAACGATGCAGGTATTTCCAACACATAGAATTCGACGGTGGTTTTAAATTTGCCAGTTGCAAGTTCCAAGTTGATTATCCCCAAAACATCACGGCGCGTATTATCATAAGCACGGATGCCCAAATTTGATGGCACAAAGTCCTTGTTCTTGAGGCCCAGGCAATAAACGGTGCGAAGTGGACACACGTTAATGGCTGAACCGTTGTCTATAAGAATTGCAGGGACCCATTTCCTGAGACACTTCATCGTCACGTGTAGTGGCTTGTTGTGGTCAGCTCCCTCAGGAGGGATGTCCTTTTCTGTGAACGACAGGGTGTGCTGGGTGAGGTTCGGGGTTATAAGGGCGATGAGAGCTTCTGGGGCAATATCAGAGGGGACCTCGAGCCTAGAAAGAGTGTTTACAAGCCTGCGATTGTGCTCGCGGGAGGCAGTTAACACTCCCCCCATAGACATGCGAGCGGGGGTTTCCTGGAGTTGTCGGATAATAGGGTCAGTGGAGGCTTCGGGGTCAGATTCAGGGCGTGAGTTGAGGTCGATGGACAGTTTGGGATGAGAAGGTGGGTTAGGTTTAGTGGAGCTTGAGGGATTATTTTGTGGAGTTTGAGAGGTGTACGGGTTATTCTGCTGCGGCAGAGGGGCTCGGGACGAGCTACCCTGCTGGAGGTTGGTAGGTTCTTCCACTCCTGGTAAGATTGCTAACTGTTTTGGGAATGGGCTCCCACCAAGTACCCTCACAGAAATTGGAGAAGTCAATGTCGCAAGCGTCAGCCTTACATTTCCCTTTGTCAAGTGCTGTCTTCTCCAAAGTTTCATTGAGGGTTTCCATTTCCAGAGCGCGCCAGATGTTCTCCTCCTCCAAAGAACTCCAGAAGTTGACATTGTTGTCGCTGTTGCCCTCATTGCTGTTGCTAATCTACAGATATCCTACATCCAACATGGCCTTATTGACAGTCAGTTCCTGACCGTCAATCCACACATTCACCAATTCAGACTTTCCCCACAGATCTTCTGGATCCAATACACAGATGTCGGGCTCATCAGGGATTTCGACTACGGGCTGGGGGAAGAACTCCCAATAATGTATTCCTGCGGGATGAAAAGATGGTCCATGACGTGGTCCAGAGCATCGGAGTTTCGAGTGAGGTTGACAATGGTCCTGACGGTGAGCCATGAGAACATATGGGGGTTCATCAGATCCATTTCTTCCACCACTTCCTCTTCTTGAAAAAGGTATGCCAATGATGTCTCATCTAGGGGGTCGGAATCATCCATCCAGTGCCATCCGTTAGGATCCGGCTCCCATTCCCATTCATCTTCCTCTTCAACGGGTTCGGGCTCTAAGAACAAAGCGAACAAAGAATACCCATCGAATGGGTCAGCCATCATCTCTTCCCAGTCTTGTCTCCATTCTCCATGTTCTAATTCCTCAACTTGGTGAGGATTAAACGCCACGAGCCACACTCCTGTGACAAGAACTCTGTCTTCTACTGCCAAGAGATCTTGTGCCAGGTCTTCCCACCTTCTCTGAAAGGCCCATTCCGTCGACTCAAGTGCGCAGACAGTATCTTCGGTCGGTACCTCGACGAATGGCTTGGGTTGGGTGGTGGAGATGATGTAATGGCTGGGGTCAAAGGGTTGGCTTATGGAGATATGATTGGTGCGGGCATTGGAGTGTTTTGGGAGTGGGTTTGAGACGATATTTGGTTTTTGTGGTGGCATGGGGAGGGTTTTGTTGTCTATGAGATCCTGGACGGCGTGGCGGAGACGGAAGCAGTTGTCGGTTAAGTGGCCCACATTCTGATGATATGCACAGTATGCATTAGGATTGTGGGATGCGGGTAGCTTTTGAGCTAAGGGAGTAGGGGTAAGTGGCTTGAGCACACCACTTTCGACCAACTTCTCGAGCACAGCAGAGAGCGGTGCTGAGAACTGAGCGAAAGTGCAGGGTTGGGTACGCGGTTGACTGGTTTCGGTGGCAATTTGGTTCACCGGCTCGGCTTGGGTTGTGTTTGTGGAGGTGTTGGGAAGGTTCGTGTAGTTTGAGTTACCGAACAGAGTGTTGCAGTTTCTGGAGTAGACCTTCTTGGGCTTGGGAGCAGGCTCGGGTTTGTCAAGGATCCCCAATTGAACTGCTTCTTCGAAGGCTAGGCCTGTATCGAAGAATGTTTTAAAGTCTGAACATGCTTGAGCCATAACCATATGCCTTGCAAAAGTGGGTTGAAGGTTCTGGACAATCATCCGGATTTGGTCCTTATCGCTCGGTTTGTCTTTCATCTGCGCCGCCTTTGCCCTCCACCTTTTCATGAAATCGACCAAGGCCTCCTTTGCTTCCATCTCCGTTGACTCTAATTCACGGGTGGTCACCTCCAACTGAATGTTATAATCGTACTGCGCCACAAAAGCCGCGCATATATCCTCCCAAGAACGCTTCTTTCTCTCATCCAGTGAAGTAAACCAGTGTAGAGCATGTCCCACCAAAGTCTGTGAAAACATCTGTGCCATAGCATCCTTCTCCACCCCCCACATGGAAAGTGCTCTGATGTATCCCGTCAAGTGTGCCTTTGGATCTCCTGTTTCGTCAAACTTAGCGAAGTCGATTGGTCTGAACTTATCCGGGAGCTTTGCGTTAGGAAATAGGTAAAGCTTATTGATGTCAAAGCCAGTCGATGCTATCTTTTCATTTCTTGCAACAAACTCCTCCAATTGGGTGATTTTTGCCAATACTGCCGCCATTTCGAGGTTTTGCGGGGTTTCCAAATCAAAGACCAACTGCTTTGGGTTTGGATTCGGATTAGGGTTTGGGTTGAAGTTTAAGTTGGGAATTGGGTTTGGATTTGGAATCGGATTCGGGTTTGGGTTAGGAATCGGAATTGGATTTTGGTTTGGGATAGGAATTGGGTTTGGGTTTTGTTGTGGAAGGCCTCGCGCAACTCCAGTAATCATCATCATGAGTTGGGTGATTTGGTTGTCAGTGCGTTCGCCCAGGCGTTGGATATCCTCTCTGATCTGTCCCATTTCTCCGTACAAATTTCCCAGGTTCGGGTTAGGATTTGGATGGGGATTGGGAATGGGGTTAGGATTCGGATTTGGCTCACCTCCGTTTGGGTTTGGATTTGGGCTACTTCCACCCGGGTTGACATTTGGGTTAAGGTTCAGATTGCCAGCATTCGGGTTCAGGTTGCCTCCGCTTGGGTTTGGATTGGGGTTTGGGTTTGGGTTTGGGTTTGGGTTTAGGTTCCCGATCAATAGATCCATTCCCACCCTCAAATCTGATGCACTGATGGAATCTGCTTGTAGTCGAAGCCGCTCCAATCTCTGTCTCAAGGGTCTGGTCCAGGAAGGTATGATGTTCTTCTTCTTTGGCCCAATCACTTAGAACAGACAGCAAAGCAAAAACTTGTGCTCAGACGCGGCTCCTGTTCCCATTTTCATGAAATTTGTGCATGATTTTTAGAACATGCGTGCATCATCACCATCGTCATCGACTCTAATTTTATATATTTTTTTAAAATGATTGATTTACGGGAGATTGCCTTGATACTCAGATTTTTGGGATGTATCCTCATTTAGGAACCATTAATTCCCAAAAGATGTTAAAATAAGCTAAGTATTTGGCTAATATTCCATCGACAACTCGACCATTGGTTCGGAATGACTCGGGGTGGACAATGTGATACAATAACCGAAGCGGCGTAAGTGGTACACTTGCTTTTAGCCTGAATGATGTTGGTATCACAACGTTCTGCTTTCTTGTCATCCCTTTCCTTTGGTTAAATCCCGATTAAATACTGGTCAAGGACTTAGCAAGATTTTAGTTTCCTTCGGGTTTGGGCTCGAGGACTTGTGTGATTTAGCAACACACATTAGGGTGCGTGACTCTTCATCGGGTCTTGGCAACCTTCTGAAGATCGTGCGAGCGAGTCTCGAGAACCGTGGCTGACAGTATGATGATGCAAGATGCAATGCAACACGTAAATAGAATATAGCACATAACCCTACCCCGTGGGTTCCTGTCCTAGTTTGGAAGGTTCTATGGCTTGCTGAGCATGTACAAAGGCCGGTTTTGGCTTGAAAAGGGTTCCCCGGATTAGAGTCAAAGTATACCTCCCATTATTGAGCGTACACCCATTAACGGTACAAACAGTAGGGATGACTCATCACGGTCGAGGGTTGCTGAGCATTCCGGGATTCCCTATCACCGGCAAGCTGGGTAGGATTGCCGAAACACAACAGCGGGGGCTGCACAAGATATATATACAAAAATGGAAAATGAAACAAAATAATTTTGAAAATCCCACAAATATTTTTCAAGCTTGGCTCACTAATTTAATTAATACTTAAGGAAATCGGGCCATTTCACCAACGTACCAACTTTTCTCAAGTATTAATTAAACCACATCCTCAGCGGAGTCGCCACTGTGGGCTACCATAGCCCCGGGTGGATCGAGGCAGCCCGAAAAGAAATGCCACATTTTTTAATCGAATTGAAGAATTGAAGAGTCGCCACCCGGATTTGTGGTTCGCCACCCGAGAAACCTTTTTAATTTGAAAATGATTATTTGAATTGAAAACCAGAGATTGTTCGAGGGTTCGGAAGCCACGTTATGAGGGGGGAAGGGTTATACAGCACCCCCCTCGCCCGATTTGAAATTGGTCTCTACTAAATATTTGTGGGATTTTTCGAAAAAGATTTTGTTTCATCAAGCAAATAGCAGGTATCCGCAGTTATAATAGGTAAGAAGTGCATGCATGTGAAACTGTTCAGTAGATGGATAAAACTGTAACTGAATAAGATGCATGATAACAAAAACTGGGGATCTGTGACTGATTTCACTCTCAAGCGCTCGGGAGTGGTCCCGAGCGCTTGGGAGTTCTGATACTCAACTTGCAGGCTTTGTTAGTCCAAACAGTAAATAAAGCAAATAACAGTAAACGGAAATGATTTTAAACATATTGAAGGCTTAGCAGATGACTTTGATAGACTGAGGTACGGCCTCAGTCTCATAAGCCATGCTTCCCTGCCACTACACAGTTAAATATGTAAGTTTTGAAAAGATTAAGAGGGTACATTGATGCATGCAGGAAGTCAGAAAATGCAACAAACTAAAAAATCGGATGCAAAGGCATGCATGTACTCCCGAGCGCTTGGGAATGGTCTCGAGCGCTTGGGAGTGAGCTGCATGTCAACTTTTTCTCAAATGGAAAATGGTACTGCCTTAGCGTGCAAAAGACCCCTGTTTTGATCTTTCCCAAAAGAAAATGATCTTTTAAGCTTGGACATCCCTGGTCTTACACGAAAAACATATGAGAGATGTTTCTGCCTCTGGAAAACTAATTTTCTGCGCATGTATGCTAGACTAACACCATTTTATTTGAGAGCGCACCTCACCCCCAGCCTACTGCTTACTAGGATGCCATGCATGGGACTGGAAACAGTCCCGAGCGCTCGGGAGCACTCTAGAGTGCTCGAGAGTGTTTCCAGTAAGGTTTTAAGAAAACATTTTGTTGTACCCCATTTGCTCTTATTTTTACACTAAGGTCTCTCAACCCAGACTCAGTATTAAAGACTGAGGTAGGCTGAGAGGCCTTCCTCAGAAAGAAAGAACAGCCTCTTTGTCTGAGATTAAATGTAGAAAAAAAGACTTTTTACCTTTGGTTTGAACTTGGCTCTTTGAATGGCTTTAGAAAAGAAGGATGAAGGAAGAAGAATGCAAGAAATCAGAAGTTAGGAGTGTTCCGGATTTCTCGCATTTCCTTAATGCTTTTTATCTTTGAGACTTTGTTTTTTTTGAAAAACCTTGTAGTTGGAAAAGGACCTTGAGCTTGCAACTTTTTCTTTCTTTTGAACCAGAGTGAGAGGAAGGGAACTTAGAGAGAGAGTTGGCCTTTCTTTCTGCAGAAATGAGGCTATATTTATAGGCCAAAATAACCTATGGTTCAAAAATGAAAAGATTTGAAATAAAACATTTTTGAACAGAAAAAACTGCTGGCCTGATCTCCTCTGACTGAGGTTGAGTGTTGACTCAAACCTCAACCGGCTCAAGGAAATCGTAATGATGAGTTGCATGGGTAGTGGGAAGGCCTGCCACCCATTGGCTAGCACAGAGGACCTGAGCGCACGAGAGTGGTCTCAAGCGCTTGGGACTTCACTCTCGAGCGCTCGAGAGTAAACCCAGCCAGTGCTTTCGAAAATGGTTTGGAGCACTTGGGATTGCTCCCAAGCGCTTGGAAAGGATTTTTGACCAATTTATTCCCGTTTCAAATCTTTCAAGGAGCCAATTTTCGATTGATATCAGGCTTGTCTTAATCCAAAATCATCATCGGAGAGCCTCCGGGCCACAAATTAAAGAAATTCAAAGAGTCCAAATTGGGGTGTCTACAGTTGCCCCTCTTTGGATGGTGCTCGGCATCAAGTCTGGATACGAGTGACATCCAAAGAATGAGACAGCCCAATTCGAGCCACATCAAACCCTTAATTCAATAATCGAATGCAAAATGGCACATCCAATGCATGAGGTCGGTCCTTTCGGATTGCTTACATACCCTTTTCTGCAGGGATCAGACCAGCATAGTTCTTTGGGGCAGGTGCAAACACGTGTAATGCATGCACGAGAAAGATTGACAAGACCTTGACATGATAAATGTGGAAAGGGTCCACCTGTTACTCTGTTTGGCGAACGGAAAATGCAAGCACGTGTGATGCAAGCATGAGAAACAATCGACACAACTTTGATAAGATAAATGCATGAAGGGTCCACCTGTTACTCTATTTGGCGGACGGAACATTGATAAAATTCCACCTATAGGGTAAGAATACCTGCAAGCATGTTGAAATAGACAAATAGACAAAATTTCGATCGACTACCAAGTAAAACACCAAATTGAGGAGCATGAGTCTGAAATCACATCATCGACGGAGTATTGCCTTCCATAGTCTCGTTCGACGCGGACGAAGCCAAGACAGAGATTGATTTTGTAAAAGAAAGTGGAAGCTAAGAATTCTCGGAAGCGAGAAAAGCACGGAACGACAGAGGGTTGGCACGGAGGCTGAGGATAGATCTCAGCGCTCTAAACCACTCCCAAGCGCTCGGGAGTGGTCTTGAGCACTCAAGACCGCTGCTAGGGTCCATTGTTCTTATTTATCTTCTTCGACCGATTTGGGTTCAAACCCCAAACCCCAGCGCTCGAGAACCAGAGTAGCCGTACACACTCCAACCTCGATCGTTCTCACTCTCTCTCTCAGGTGACCGCTCTCCCTCACTCAGACGATCCCTCTCTCTCTCAATTAAACGATCCCTCTCTCTCAAGACGGATCGAGCAAGAGGTCTCGAGATCTCCACGATCTTCCAGTGGGTGGTTGTGTGCCAAAAGGTACGAATCAAGAGGAAGAAGAAGCTTTGGGGAGGAGAAGAACCGGTGATGGCCAGTGGTGGTGATGGGGAGTTACCCAACCGTGAGGAGGAGGCGGTGATGGCGGCTGCGGCGGCGATGGAGGAGGCCAGCAGGAGTGATGCCGCGCCAGGCGTCGGGGGGGGGGGGGGAGGGTGTGGTGGTATTGGTGAGGGTTTGGTTACAGGGATTGAGCTCGGTGGGGGTATAGAGGCATCTGTGAGTGCCAGCGGAGGTGTGGCGACGGTAGGGGATGTGAGTGAGAGTGAGGCCACGCGAGGAGGGGTTGGCCGCATGGCGAGGGCGTCTTTGGCGTGGGGAGATGGTACGAGTAGCGGAGGAGGTGCAACGGGCACTCCCGATACTCCCATGGTGGAGGAGTTTCTCGCGGCCGCCGAGCGGGCCGGTGGTGAGCAGAGGGCTGGTGACGAGGTGGTGAAAGTTGGTCGCGTCGTCACGACCTCGGTACTAAGGGCGACGACGGTGGAGCCCAGGGGAGGAGATAGCGGGATCGGTGCTGTAACGCCCCGAATTTTAGGTACGTTAAATAACATTTTATTGAACAACAAAAGAGAGTCTGGCTCTTTATTACATCATAAACTCCCAAAGGGTTCTTATATTACACAAAAGAGATGGATATCTAAGGTTATCTACAGCTCCTTCTCTTCTTCCATCCTAGCATGTTCCTCAGCTCCAAAGGCCTCCAAGGTATACAGCTCCCCTTGTTCATCTAACAAGTCTGACACATTAAACCAACGTCGCCACCAGTTTAATATGTCAGGGTCACATAAAGCAACACCATGAGCTTGAAAGCTCAATAGAATCTTAACTTACAAATAGCAAGTCATGCATATAACATAAAGAGTCATAACAGCACATGCATTAATATAACAATAAAAACAACAATGACACATCCGCATTCGCTATCTATCGTTGGTGTCATGTTTTCGTGTGTTTCTCCTACGTGACTCATCATTTTGTATCTCATCTTTCAACATCATTTCCAAAAATCACACACACACACCAATGAGCTACCAAGTCCGGCTCATTGGCCACAATGGCTACCAAGTCCGGCACATTGTGAACGCACATAACCAATAAGCTACCAAGTCCAGCCACGTTATTACATCAACTCTTGCATTGGCTCCTCTCCGCGGATAACCAAGCCCACCTCACCAATGAAGCTACCAAGTCCGGCTCCATTGGCAACGCACACCAACGTAAGGGTACCAAGTCCGACCATTACGTAGTTTCCAAAATCCTTTTACCAAGTCCAATTATTTCCTTTATCCACAACCTAGGTGACATGTTTCTACTTTCTCGATTTTTGTGTCTCGTAATCATGCATAGACTCCGCGGCGAGACAAATCACTTTAAAGTAATCTTGAAACTAAACTAGCAAGATCATCTATTTAATCATGCTTGTTTACAACCACAAGTAAGGCAAGCAACATGCTATCATGCTTACAATCGTTTTAGGTCAAAATATGAATACTTCGTTTAAACCAACACTTTATCTTTTAAAACGAAAACGTATAGCCAGCTTTTTGGAAGTTCAAAACAACACATGTTTATTGATGAGTTCATACATAACCAAGCAACTATCACGAGATCGAGCAATCAAGTAGTCATAAGATCAAAGTAAACCATGTAAAACAAATCACACTACACATATGGCTTCATGCTCATACAATACAATATACTTAGAGGAAGTAGTTAAGAAAAGTCTACAAGCTAAATCATACGACTAACTTTATTTTCTTTAGCGAAAATAGCTCGAAAAGCTCAACATACTTCTTAAATAGTTAAGGATTAACTACACTTAAAATATACTTAGAGAAGAAGGTTCGAAGAACTCTACAAGATCAAACATTTACTTAGGAAGAGTGGTTAGGGATCACTACCGTTCTTCTTGGCGGTACAAAAGATTACGGAAGTACGACAGAAAGAAAGTTGGCAAACGAACGGAGTAACTGCTTACGGTAAGCTTCCAAAAGCTTCGAAAGAGAATGATTTCTCTCGAAACGAGATCGTAACCTAAACTACTACTACTTTTGGATTGAGGTGGTGGTCGAGTGGTGGTTTAGTGGTGGCAATGGAAAGAAAACTCAAGAACAAGCCAAGAACATCAAGAACAAGTTATGCTTTCAAGAAAGAAGTTGGAGAATGGAGAGGTGTGAGTCCAAATGAAGGAATGGCTTGGTATTTATAGGCAAACTCTCCCTTTCCCTCTCCTTGGCCGAAATCTCTCTCTCTTTCCTATATCTCATTTTTTGATTCCAAGCAATCTTGCTTCCTTGCAAGAAACAACCTAAAAACTAGGCATGCAAGGCTAGGATGTGTCCTTTGGATTGGATTATGGAAGACTAGGCAAGAAAATGGGTTTTTTTTAAGTATAAAATTAGGGTTTGTACAAGAGGGACTAGATTTGATTGTCCTTGGCCATGTGTGGGCTACCACAGCCCCGGGTGGAATCGGGGCGACCCGAAAAGAAACGCCTCGCCTTTTAGAATCGATTTGAAAAATTTGAAGAGTCGCCACCCGGATTTGTGGTTCGCCACTCGAGAAACCGTTTTGTCTGAAAATGCTTGATTTGAATTTGAAAGCCAGAGATTGCTTTGGGTTCGGAAGCCATGTTACGAGGGGGGAAGGGTTTTACGGCACCTCGCCCGATGCAAAATCGGTCTCTACTCAACATTTGTGGGATTTTTCGAAAAGATTTTGTTTCATTACACAAGTAGCAGGTATCCACAGGTATGACACATAAGGAGTGCATGCATGTGCAACTGTAGAGTGGATGGATGAAGCTGTAAATGAATGAGATGCATGTTAGCAGAAAACTGTGGATCTGTTATTGATCTCACTCTCGAGCGCTCGGGAATGGTCCCGAGCGCTTGGGAGTTCTGATACCCAACCTGCAAGCTTTGTTAGTCCAAACAGTAAACGATGCTGATAACAATAAACGGAAATGATTTCAAACATATCAAAAGCTCAGCAGAGGGCTATGATAGACTGAGGTGGGGGTTCAATCTCTTAAACCATGCTTCCTTGCCACTACACAGTTAAATGTGTATTATTTACACTATGAAAAATCTTATGCATGCAAAGTCACAAGAAGTTTGTATGTATATAACAAAGTTTAGACTAGTTTTAAAATCGACAGCATAACGGCTTAACCAAATGCAATAACATAATTTATTTAAGACTAAGAATCAAATTTATGTTCTGATCTCAAAAGTAAAATGTTCAATTAAGTTTTAAAAATTTGGAGAAAATCAGTTTATAACATGAAATTTCACAAAAATGATCACAAACCACTCAAAATAGGAAAAATTGCTACTTTTTAATAAAAGGAGTATAACTCACTCATTTTTAATCTAATCAAAGCAATATTAGTCTCCAAAGTTAACTAATCCATAGATGTAACTCTAGAAAAGAAAATATAGAGACTCTCTTTACAAAACAAAAGCATAAATCTGAAAACAAAATGGGTATTTCCAGATTCGTCCTACACTAGACAGCTTGCAGAAAAAAAATCATAACTAATTCATTTTAAATCCGATTAAGTTGATTCCAGCGGCCAAATCTTCCCAACAAAAAGATCTATAATTTACATGAAGGAACCCAAAAATAATTCGTGGTTTAAAAAGGCCAAAGATGACAAAAACTGAAGCTCAGAAAATCTGTCTTAAAATTACAACATGTCTTAGCATCCCTTTTGGCTTGCATGCAAGCCAAATCAACTAAGATTCAACAAAATGAACTCACAACTAGTATGAGGAACTAGCATGAGCTCTTTGATCCCCTTCAGAAGTAGAAAAATGGTAGATTTTAGGTACAAAAATGAAATTTTATACCTTTTCTGCTTGAACAAAACCTCTTGGATGGACTTGGATGCTTGAATGATGACTGAAAAACAGTGTGAAATAGAGCTTTTGATGTTTCAAAGACCAACAATGTGCTTGAAATTTCCTTGGATTTTTCTTAGAGAAATAATTGAGAAAATGATGGAGTTTTAGAAAGAGTTTGAGAGGCTGGTTTTTTGGCAGCAAAAGGGGAAGGAAGGACTGAAATTTCGTGGGTCCTTGAGCTGGTAGAAGAATGGGGTATATATAGGCAAACACCACATATGGTTTTGACATGAAAATGAAATTAACATTTCAATAAAATCATCTTGGGAGGTGAAATCTTCATCATGAGATGCCCTGCAGGCCTGCATACTCAGGTTAGACCAAGTTTGAACGTTGAATGAACTGAAAAAGCCTGAAAAGCCATGGTCAAAGCCAAGCTCAACATGCACTGGTCTGTCAGCACTCCCAAGCACTCTAGAGTGGTCCCGAGCGATCTAGAGTGGTCCCAAGCGCTTGGGAGTGTTCCCGAGCGCTCTAGAGTGGCAACCCAACTTCAGAAAGGCGCCACGGACACTCTCGAACTCGGTTTTGGGTGTTTTTCAAAGCGTTGGAAAGCTCGTTGAGTCCTCTTTCGAACCCAATTGGTTTCATTCAAAGTTATTTTATATGCCAAAAAGTGTGCCCATTTTGCCCTTAGGGTGTCGGAAAAAGAAGAGTTTTGGTTTTGAAAAAGTCCAAGAAGTATTGTCCAAGTTCGTCCAAGGCCTGTTTTGATTCATTTTCGTCATCGGGGAGCCTCGAGGGCACAAATTAAGGATAATTAATAGGTCCAAATTGGGGTGTCTATAGTTGCCACTCTTTGGATGGCGCTCGGTATCATGTCTGGATACGAGTGATGTCCAAAGATTGAGACAGCCCAATTCGAGCCCTACTAAATCCTTAATCCAAAATCAAATGCAAGCAAAGATGTACATGCATTCGAAACATGAGGTCGCGCTCGTTCGAGCTGCCTACGTACCCCGTTTGTAGGGATCTGACCAGCGTAGTTCTTTGGGGCAAATGCAAACATACAGACATGCAAGCAAATGATTGACAAGATAGATTGATTGAGGAGCGCCCACCGATTGCTCAGTCTCAGTGGGTGGAATACTTAAACCGGCATAAAATACACCGCGAGGGATGCTGTCCAACGGGACAAGTTCATTTGTCTCAAAGGATAAAAAGGCGAATACATCGCGAGGGGTACAATCCCATTAGACAAGTTAGATTGTCTTGAATGGATAAAATCAAATCTATGGCGAAAGGTGATTGAAAGATGTCCCTCAGGACAATGCCAAATCTATGGGAGGAGTTGATCGAAAGATGTCCCTCAGGACAATGCCAAATCTATGGCGGAATTCGATTGAAAGGTGTCCCTCAGGACGATGCCAAATCTATGGCAGAATTTGATTGAAAGGTGTCCCTCAGGACAGTGCCAAATCTATGGCAGAAAACGATTGAAAGGTGTCCCTCAGGACAGTGCCAAATCTATGGCAAAATTTGATTGAAAGGTGTCCCTCAGGACAATGCCAAATCTATGGCAAAAAATGATTGAAAGGTGTCCGTCAGGACAGTGCCAAATCTATGGCAAAAAAAAAAAACGATTGAAAGGTGCCCTCAGGACAATGCCAAATCTATGGCAGAAAACGATTGAAAGGTGTCCCTCAGGACAGTGCCAAATCTATGGCAAAAAAAACGATTGAAAGGTGTCCTTCAGGACAGCGCCAAATCTATGACAGAAGAGGATTGAAAAGGTGTCCCTCAGGATGGTGCCAAATCTATGGCGAAAGATGATTGAAAAGGTGTCCCTCAGGACGGTGCCAAATCTATGGCGAAAGATGATTGAAAAGGTGTCCCTCAGGACGGTGCCAAATCTATGGCGAAAGATGATTGAAAGATGTCCCTCAGGACGGTGCCAAATCTATGGCGAAAGATGATTGAAAGATGTCCCTCAGGACGGTGCCAAATCAATGGCTGCAGATGATTGAAAAGGTGTCCCTCAGGACGGTGCCAAATCTATGGCAGCAGAGGTTGATGCCAAATCTATGGCAGAAGAGGTTGATGCCAAATCTATGGCATAAGATGATTGAATGATGTCCAAGAGGACGATGCCAAATCTATGGCAGAAGAGGTTGATGCCAAATCTATGGCATAAGATGATTGAATGATGTCCAAGAGGACGATGCCAAATCTATGGCAGAAGAGGTTGATGCCAAATCTATGGCATAAGATGATTGAATGATGTCCAAGAGGACGATGCCAAATCTTTGGCAGCACATCAAGCAGTCGTGTTGACAAATATGATAGATGAAGGCGACCATAAGAGGTCGAGGTTAGGAAGTGAGACCCTTGTTTCGACATTTGACAACAACGGTGATTTCTTTATTTTTATTCTTTGAAAAAAAAAAACAGGGGACATGTTTGAGTACCCTTTCTGCTTTACTGTTTTTGGCCAACAGGGTGGTATTTTTAGGACCTTGGGATTTGGGATGGAGTTTGTCTTTGGATGGAAATTGGGTTTGAGCTGAATCCAGGGCTTGAGCTGGAGTTGGTTTGAGTTTGACTTTGATCAGGGCTTGAGTTTTGAGCATTCATGCCCCAGTCTTGATATGCTTGCTATGATCGATGACATTGGCCTGATGTGCATGCCCCAGTGAGTGACAGACCTTAGCTTTGATTCTTTTCTTTGATTCCACTGATAGTTTCGGCAACCAGTATTATCATGAGTACAAGCGCGGGTTCTTCCATGTATAGGAATTTCTCTCACGAGTTGGGACTTCAAGATCAATATGACTTGACTAGACACATGACCTTGTGTGAATTTGGACAAGGCCCAGATGACTCAAAAGACAAGAAAGACCATTGCTTCTCCATGATGACTTTGATTGGATGAGGAGTTTTAATTTGACTCGACGAGAAACTTGATTATTTGAGTGTTCGAAGAATGGCAAGCATGCCCCACAATTGACGTTTGAAATTGTCATGATAAAATCAAGTTTCGATGATTTTCCCAATTGGGGTTTTGAAATTGTTTTAGCTCCATCAAGTGATGCTCATTCAAGATTTTTCTTGATCTTGTCTTGTCAAAACACGAGGATTTTTACCACAAATCATGCCCCAGATTGCTGATGGCAACCCATGGATTTCGAAAATGCCCCAGCTTGGATTTTGCAGGATTCATGAAATGTCTTGCCTTGGTGCTCCTTCTTGTTTTCTCCTATTGTCTAGTAATTTTGTTATCAAGTTGTGTTTTCCAATCTGAAAGGACTTTATCTGGGTTGTAACGTGGCCGAGGTTTGGCTTAACAAAGAAAGGATAATAGGCTCAAGAATTTTCATTTTCTTTGGGTTTCGAGAGCTAGCAGCTATCTTGAATATTTTTGCGCCCTTTTGCTTTTAATGGGTGCCTTCTTTCACTTGATGTGCTTTGCACTTTGTTGCGCCCATGTGTTTGGCACTTTCATTGATTTTGAGCTTTCTCTATTTTTTTCTTCAAAGTTTTGCATCTCATTGCGCCCATGTATTTGGCACTTTCATGCTTTGAATTCTGATGCGCTGATGATAACCATGTGTTTGGCACATTTGTCCTCCTTATTTCATCCCGGTGTGGGGGATAGCTGCTTAGCTAGGTTCTTTCAAAGAAATTGATTTAGGCTCAAATGGTGTATCAATGGATATATATCTTCAAGTGTTTGATAAGAGAAAAGAATGCCTTTCTTCATTTCGAATTGCACAACTCGATAACTGGATCCTAGATGCAAGTTAAGAGATTTGTGTGCCTGGATCATATTTTGATGTTTTGATCCAGCGAGCTTTTTCTCGGGCCAAGGCATCGCTTCTCGACGGGGTCAGGGAGTGGTCCCATGAAATTCTTCTCCTTGCAAGGGCGAAGGTTCAATCGACTATTGTATCATGTTTTGACTTCTCAATTGATGGTGCAAAGCAATTCCAAATTAAGGGATTATCATAAAACGCGAGTTTATTATCACAATTTTGACCCAAGAAGCTTGAGATTGATTTCAAAAGACGGGACAGACCGACAACGGATTGACTCGAAAGATCGTGACTAGATTTTGGGATCGACTCGAATGAACATGACCGGGCCACAGGATGAGGCTGCCTACGTATCCTTCTTACGAAGGAATCAGGTCATAACGTAGTTCGGGACTACGAAACTGACTTTCTTTTTGGTTTTTCTTCTTTGACCACAAACTTGAATTTGAAAACACACAGACACGAAAAGCATAAAAGACTCGAGGTACAAACTGACTCGAAATTGAAAGACTCGACTCGACTTGAAACTTAAAAACCTCCCTAACTCGTGACATATGCCATTCATGGATTGACTTTACTGCACTCAAAATCCTCCTTCAGATCTGAGGTTCGGCACTGGGATGGTTCCGTCGTCGATTAGGTTTTGGATCTTGTGACGGAGACGGTGACAGTCATCGGTAGCGTGACCGGGCATTTGGTGGAAGGAGCAGAAGGCATTTGGGTTATGGTAGGTTGGGAGCTTTTGAGGTAGGAGAGTTGGAAAGAGTGGTTTGATGGTTCCGCTTTTGACAAGCCTTTCGAATACCATGGATAATGGTACGGGAAACTGGGAAAAGACACGTGGCTGTTTAGGCTTGGAGGCTTGAGCAATGATCTGGCTAATAGGCTCGGTCCGGGTAGGGTCGGTATTTGTAGGGTTAGATGGTAGGTTGGTGTAGCCATACACCATACTGCTGCTATTGGGGTCCACATTTTTTTGTCTCTGGGAAGGAATCAGCATCTTCGAGGATGCCCAACTGAACAGCTTCTTCGACGGCCAGGCCTGTTTCGAAGAATGTCTTGAAGTCAGAAGAGGCTTGAGCTAGGATCATGTGCTTGGCAAGTGCAGGCGGGAGATTTCGAACAATCATCCGAATCTGATCTTTCTCAGAGGGTTTGTCCTTCATCTGAACAGTCTTTGCTCTCCATCTTCGGACAAAATCCATAAAAGACTCCTCCAGTTCCATCTTTGTTGATTCCAACTCTCGGATGGTGACCTCAAGTTGGATGTTGTAGTCGAACTGGGCCACGAAAGCTTCACAGATGTCCTCCCAAGATCTCTTCTTTGTTATTTCCAAGGTAGTGAACCAGTGCAAAGCATGTCCAACCAGTGTTTGAGCGAACATTTGGGCCATGGCGTCTTTCTCCACACCCCACATGGAAAGTGCCCCAATGTAACTGGTCAAGTGTGCTTTTGGATCACCGGTTCCGTCAAACTTAGCAAAGTCGATTGGCTTGAATTTCTTGGGTAGTCTGGCATTTGGGAAGAGGCAGAGTTCATCGATGTCGAAGCCAATTGAGGTGATTCTCTCGCTTCTGGCTAAGGATTGCTCATGTTGGGCCAATTTGGCTTTGATGGCGGCCAGTTCTGGGCTTTGGGGGGATTATTTTCAAGGGGTGTTTCTAGATTTTGAGGAGGTGGAAGTCGCCTGGCAACCCCTGTTATCATGAGCATCAAGCTGGGTAATCTGGTTGTCACGTTCGCTCACCCATCTCGGATAGAGGTTACGATTTGATCCAACTCATTCGATTCTGTTGACTGCTCCTCGCTCAAATACTCCCCATTCAAATTCTCCACTGTTTGTTCCATATCTTCCCACAAATTCTGAGTCTATGAGGTTATGGTTTTGTTGTAGGATGGATGGCCCAGTGCTGATAGTAAAGTAAGAAGCGAACTCAGAATGTGCCCCTGTTGTGATTTATTGGAAAAAACGTGTATGAATAAAAGAATTGTAATTCACGTGTTGTCATCGTTGACTCAAGGGATCAAACTTTACAGATAGTTCCAACAATCACAGGGTAGGTCGATGTCAGGCAGGTTAAATTCCATACGTTGGGAATCAGAGCCAATCTCCTTATCTAAGACCATCCGAGACAGAGCAATAAGACTGCTGGAAGATGCACATAAGGGAGCCGTTCGGGCACGGCGAACACCGGAGTTATCCCAAACTCCACGGATTTATGGTCTCCTAGACCTTGACTCAAGAAATGACAACCTACGAAGGATTGCCTTAGTCCTCAGAGATTCTTTTGATTATGTTTCCTTTGATTAGGAATGACAAGACTTGGGGGATATCAAGATAAATTAAGTCTTTAACATTTCCCATCCGAAATTTCTGTTTTGGTTTCAAAACCGTTTGGCGTAAATGACGTGATACCGTAACCGGGGTGGCGTAGGTGGCATGGCACCATTAGCCTAAGCGGTGTAAGTGACTTCGCACTATAACCTGAGTGGTGTGGGTATCACGGCATTGTAGCCTAATTGTTTCGTTGATTTACATTGAATCCATGATTGAAAAATGTATTGAAGACTTAATGAATTTTGATATCCCCGAAACCTCATCGTTCTAAGGACTAATTAATTTCGACAACGTGCCTTTAAAAAGCACGACTCTTCATCGGTCCAGGCAATCCTAAACAAGCCGCGCGAGCGAGTCTAAGAGTTCTACTCGAAAGCAAACGGACAGCATAAGATGCAAGGTGCGATGTGCAAGCGGGGTAAGATTACGGTCTTTCGAAGGTTGCCTCAATCCTCAGAATTTCTTTTAGGGTGTATCCTTTGTTTAGAACAACAAGTTCTAAGAGATGTCAAAATGAACAAAGTATTCAACTAGTCCTCATTCGAAGTTTCAATTTTGAACTTGGAATAGCTTAGTATAGACGACGTGAAACCACAACCAGAGTGGTGTCAGTGACATGGTGCCATTAGCCAAAGTGGTGTAAGTAAAGTGACATCACACCGTCGTTTCCTGTTCTTCCTTATTCTCTGTTGAATTTTTGATTAGGCATTAGTCAAGGACTTAGCATATTTTGATTTCCCAAAGTCTTATTGTTCTAAGGACTCATGTAGTTTAGACAACGCACACTGGAGTGCACGATTCTTCATCGGGTCTTGGCAACCTTCTACAGACCGCGCGAGCGAGTTTAAGAGCACATGACTTGAAATTGAATAGATCGACAGCATGATGGCATGACTTGGATGAGATGCATGGTGAGATGCAGAAAGCAGTGACATGAAGGCAGGATATAGCACACAATTCCTACCCTGCAGGTCCCTGTCATAGTTTGGAAGGTTCTATTGCTTTCTACACATGTATAGAGGCCGGGTTTTGGTTTAGAAAGGGTTCCCCAGACTAGAGTCAAGGTATACCTCCCATTATTGAGCGTACACCCAATAACGGTACAAACGGTAGGGATGACTCATCACGGTCGAGGGTTGCTGAGCATTCCGGGATTCCCTATCACCGGCAAGCCAGGTAGGATTGCCGAAACACAACAGCGGGGGCTGCACAAGATATATATACAAGAAATAGACAATGAAACAAAATGATTTTAAAAATCCCACAAACGTTTTTCAAGCTTGGCTCACAAGTTTAATAGATATTCAAGAAAAGCGGGCTGCTTTATCAACAAACCAACTTTTTCTCAAGTGTCAATTAAACATCCCCAGCAGATTCGCCATTGTGGGCTACCACAGCCCCGGGTGGAATCGAGGCGGCCCGAAAAGAAACGCCTCGCCTTTTAGAATCAATTTGAAAAATTTGAAGAGTCACCACCCGGATTTGTGGTTCGCCACCCGAGAAACCGTTTTGTCTGAAAATGCTTGATTTGAATTTGAAAGCCGGAGATTGCTTTGGGTTCGGAAGCCATGTTACGAGGGGGGAAGGGTTTTACGGCACCCCCCTCGCCCGACGCAAAGTCGGTCTCTACTAAACGTTTGTGGGATTTTTGAAAAAGATTTTGTTTCATTAAGCAAATAGCAGGTAACCGCAGTTATAACAGGTAAAAACTGCATGCATGTGCAACTGTACAGTGGATGGATGAAACTGTAAATGAATGAGATGCATGTTAGCAGAAACTGTGGATCTGTTATTGATCTCACTCTTGAGCGCTCGGGAATGGTCCCGAGCGCTTGGGAGTTCTGATACCCAACCTGCAAGCTTTGCTAGTCCAAACAGTAAACGATGCTAATAACAATAAACGGAAATGATTTCAAACATATCAAAAGCTTAGCAGAGGGCTATGATAGACTGAGGTGGGGGTTCAATCTCTTAAACCATGCTTCCTTGCCACTACACAATTAAATGTGTATTATTTATACTATGAAAAATCTTATGCATGCAAAGTCACAAGAAGTTTGTATGCATATAACAAAGTTTAGACTAGTTTTAAAATCGACAGCATAACGGCTTAACCAAATGCAATAACATAATTTATTTAAGACTAAGAATCAAAATTTATGTTCTGATCTCAAAAGTAAAATGTTCAATTAAGTTTTAAAAATTCGGAGAAAATCAGTTTATAACATGAAATTTCACAAAAATGATCACAAACCACTAAAAATAGGAAAAATTGCAACCTTTTAATAAAAGGAGTATAACTCACTCATTTTTAATCTAATCAAAGCAATATTAGTCTCCAAAGTTAACTAATCCATAGATGTAACTCTAGAAAAGAAAATATAGAGACTCTCTTTACAAAACAAAAGCATAAATCTGAAAACAAAATGGGTATTTCCAGATTCGTCCTACACTGGACAGCTTGCAGAAAAAAATCATAACTAATTCATTTTAAATCCGATTAAGTTGATTTCAGCGGCCAAATCTTCCCAACAAAAAGATCTATAATTTACATGAAGGAACCCAAAAATAATTTGTGGTTTAAAAAGGCCAAAGATGACAAAAACTGAAGCTCAGAAAATCTGTCTTAAAATTACATGTCTTAGCATCCCTTTTGACTTGCATGCAAGCCAAATCAACTAAGATTCAACAAAATGAACTCACAACTAGTATGAGGAACTAGCATGAGCTATTTGATCCCCCTCAGAAGTGGAAACATGGTAGATTTTAGGTACAAAAATGAAATTTTATACCTTTTGTGCTTGAACAAAACCTCTTGGATGGACTTGGATGCTTGAATGATGACTGAAAAACAGTGTGAAATAGAGCTTTTGATGTTTCAAAGACCAACAATGTGCTTGAAATTTCCTTGGATTTTTCTTAGAGAAATAATTGAGAAAATGATGGAGTTTTAGAAAGAGTTTGAGAGGGAGTTTGAGAGGCTGGTTTTTTGGCAGCAAAAGGGGAAGGAAGGACTGAAATTTCGTGGGTCCTTGAGCTGGTAGAAGAATGGGGTATATATAGGCAAACACCACATATGGTTTTGACATGAAAATGAAATTAACATTTCAATAAAATCATCTTGGGAGGTGAAATCTTCATCATGAGATGCCCCTGCAGGCCTGCATACTCAGGTAAGACCAAGTTTGAACGTTGAATGAACTGAAAAAGCCTGAAAAGCCATGGTCAAAGCCAAGCTCAACATGCACTGGTCTGTCAGCACTCCCAAGCGCTCTAGAGTGGTCCCGAGCGCTCTAGAGTGGCTGTCCCGAGCGCTTGGGAGTGTTCCCGAGCGCTCAAGAGTGGCAACCCAACTTCAGAAAGGCACCACGGACACTCCCGAACTCGGTTTTGGGTGTTTCTCAAAGCGTTGGAAAGCTCGTTGAGTCCTCTTTCTAACCCAATTGGTTTCATTCAAAGTTATTTTATATGCCAAAAAGTGTGCCCATTTTGCCCTCAGGGTGTCGGAAAAAGAAGAGTTTTGGTTTTGAAAAAGTCCAAGAAGTATTGTCCAAGTTCGTCCAAGGCCTGTTTTGATTCATTTTCATCATCGGGGAGCCTCGAGGGCACAAAATAAGGATAATTAATAGGTCCAAATTGGGGTGTCTACACCATGCTTTCATTTAAAAGCATATCAAAAAATAGGACAAGGGTGATATCACACTATCACAAACATCACTTTCTCTCTCCCTCTCCCATCCGAATCTCTCTCTCTCTCTCCCATCTCTCTCTCGGCCTCTCTCTCCTCTCTCTCTCTCTCTCTCTCCCCTTGGTGCAATGTACTTCATATATATATAAATATAACTATATATATATATATATATAAGATATGGAAGGACAAAGTTGGTGATTGGAAGAGTGAAGATTTAGGCCTGGAAGAGATTTGACTACTTAGAATTTTATTTAGGACAATAGGTCATAGATTTGCTAGGAAGAAATCTCTAAGAGATCAAGCAAGGTCAAGGAAAGCACAAGAAGATCTAAGGTACAATATCTCTCCTTCTTTCCTTCTCTCTCTCTCTCTCTCGGATCTCTCTCCTCTCTCTCGGCATTTTCTCTCTCTCTCCCTCTCTCTCTCCCTCTCTCTCTCTCTCCCACTTGTACTAGTCTTGAAAGTATATATATATATCCTATAATATATATAAGTACTTTGGGTCATTCATAAAATCCATGCTTTCAAGTAAAATAGATTTTATAAATATAATATTACAATACACACATGCTATATACAATATTATATACATATATATATATATATATATATATATGCATACAAGTACACATAGATATATATATACACATGTACCACACAATCTAGGATAGATATGACCTAGGACTAATGTCTAATAAAGTATTCTACTACTTTCAAAGTACTATGTATAATAATACTAACCTAAGGTACTAATTGTATTTTAACTAAATACACACATGGCAAAATCTTGTATTTTAATCAATCTAGTACATGATTGTCAAGACTAACTATTATCCAATGGATAATAGGTTCCCTAGCGGTTAATAACCAATGGTTAGTGAAGGTAAGGTCCAAGGGTTATCGTCCAATGGTTAATAAATCTCCTAGCGGTTATTATCCAACGGGTAATTCTAGAACGTCTAATACTTGCAATTAAGCACTAAGCTAAGCTAATCTCGTACTTAGGAAGATTAGCCAAGGTTTACCTATTGACCAATGGGTAAAGGAAACCCTAACGCTATTGTCCAATGGAGAAATATTACCCTAGCCTTTATCGTCCAATAGATAAAGACAAAAAGGGTAAAGTGGTCCATCTAGGGTTAAGGTAACCTAATTAGATTTGGGATCCAAGTGATTAGGCTAAATGGGCATTAGGCTATTCTAACTAATCGGTTACAGACTAACGATACTTAATCTAGGATTTCATTGCTCGAGTGGTATTTTGGTTTTATTTAGTAGGAAATCGCCTAATAACGGAATATTAAAGCCCGACGGTGCCAAACGCCAAGGCACGGCGTGAGCGTGGCCAAGGCAGCCTGGTGGCAAAGCGGTGGCCAATCGGTGGCCAAAGCAGCCCGGTGGCCAAACAATGGACAAGGCAGCCCGGTGGCCAAACAGTGGACAAGGCAGCCCGGTGGCCAAACAGTGGCCAAGGCAGCCCGATAGCAAAGCGGTGGCCAAGGTGTAGCCAAGGCAAGGCCAGAGCAAGGCAGCCCAGCAACGCCAAGGCAAAAGCAAGGCGCGACCCGACGCCAAGGCAGAACCCGATGGCAGCCAAGGCAGAGCAACCCGACAGTGACCCGACGCCTAGGCGCGGCAGACCGGACAGCGACCCGACGCCTAGGGGAGGCAGACCCGACAGCGACCCGACGCCAAGGCAAGGCAGGCGCGACAGCGAGCCGACGCCAAGGCAAGGCAGGCACGACAGCGAGCCGACGCCAAGGCAAGGAAGGCGCCACAGTGAGCCGATGCCAAGGCAAGGCAGGTGCGACAGCGAGCCGACGCCAAGGCAAGGCAGGCGCGACAGCGAGCCGACGCTAAGGCAAGGCAGGCCCGACAGCGAGCCGACACCCAGGCGAGGCTGTCAAGTCAATGGTCAAGGCAAAGACTAAAATTTAACCACTTTGGCATTGATACAATGCTCTGGGTTAGGAAAAAGTAACTAAGCCAAACGGTAGTTAGGGTTGCTAACTAATCGGTTGCCATGTAGGATTTCCAGCCGAGAAATATAAATCTAGGATTTTACTACAATTACCAAGTAACTATACCAAGGTCTTAATAGGCATACTCGTCTTTAGAAAATGACCTTAATGCCCCGGCGATGAATACCAATCTCCTAAGTCATTAAACCTAATTACGACGGATTATTAATCGCTAAAAGGGATTTATAAAATAAATAAAGAATTTTCAAATAAAATAACAAAATTTTATAAGTCAATAACGACCGATTTTTGGATGTTAAAAATGAAATCCAAGTAATAAAATAAAATTCAAATTTTTAACGAAATTTTTATTTACCAAAAATCAGGGTCGTTACAGACTATCCCCCTTAAAACAATTTCGTCCTCGAAATTCGCACGTGACTACGGGTTAGCCTTAATTACTATATTGATCTCGGAATCGTTGTCTATCCCCTTTAAAATAGGAGCAAGCCACTCTTAATCCCTTACTATCTTTGCCATTTGTCAGATGTCACAGCCCTGTAACTTTTGTAGACTAGGTTGACGGCTATTCTCTCTTTAGGGCGACGGTAGGGTTAAGACCGATTTTAAGGGTTCAGCCTTCTAGTCCTATATAGGTATGACGGTATTTAAGGCACCCTCCACAATTCTATACACGTTTTGTTAATTAAGCCTCATCACTTGCTTAACAAAACGGGGTTGAAGTTGCTTCAGCCGTCGAACAATTTGCCTCATTGTATGCCTTCGATAAAGTTTCCACTGTAAATGCCAACGCCAAATGCAAAACTTCTATCATCATGCGGCCCATGTCTCGCAACGTCCTTATTGAATCAGCATGCTACCCTCCAACGACGATGTTACTTTCGTACTCGTAATTAGGGGTTTTGTTTCTAGTGCTAGAGCAGTTATGCAAGCAATAGATATAAATGCGATGCTCCATAGTCAAACAAAGCTTGTACGCAGGTACTATAGTGACGTACCTTGGATCACAGAGGGATCTTGCTCTTGTTCCTCAGTCTGCAGTGCGAAAATACGCCCCCCAGTGCTTTGCTGGTTTCCCATGGGCTGCTTTCCTCTGTTTTGCCCATTTTGCTGCTGCGTTGGGCCTCCAGGGTTCTATTTCCCAAAATTGGTCAGTTTAAAGCTCCCGTTCCCCTTCCTTTGAGGTTGCGGGCATTGGCGGCTATAGTGGCCCATGGCCTGACAATTGTAACACTTAACTGTTGTTAGGTCTCGACCACTTTGTTCCCCAAAATCGGTTGGTCCAAGGCTCCCATTCTCCTCCTTTTGAGATTGCAGGCATTGGTGCCTGTAGTGGCCTATAGCCTGACAGTTGTAGCATTGAACTGTCGCTAAGTCCCATCCACCTCTCTGTGGTTTGTCACGTCCTAGTGTAGCAGTCTCCCAAAGTTGGTTGTCTTGAGGCGATTTAGAGGGGTAGGGTCCAGGGTTGTTGTTGGGGTGTGGGGTTCGGATTGGTCCGCCGGTGTTGCCAGTTGTCTTCCTCGAGCGGGTCTTGAAGTCCGCCTCCTCACTCTCCAATCGAAGAGCACATTTTACGACGCCGGTATAGGTGGTAAAGTCTTGTGCCACCACAGCCCTTCGTGCGGTTGTCAGCCCCCACTCGAATCTTCTTGCCTTCTTATCCTCAGTTGCTACTGCGTTTGGGGCATAGCGGGATAGCTCCTCAAGCTTGGCCGCATACTGAGTTACGGTCATTGATCCTTGTTTCAGATTCATGAACTCTTGTTCCTTGGCTAGGCGAAGAGGCGTAGGGAAGTATTTGTCAAGAAATAGGGTTTCGAACTCAGCAAAGGTCATTGTGGCCACGGTATGGGTTGCTTCCATCAGGTCCCACCAATAGCGAGCTTCTCCCTTTAGTTGGTAAGTGGTTAAGACCACACGATCTCCGTCTTGGGTAATTCCTAGGGTGTCAAGGATCACCTTGATTTCCTTTAGCCATGTCTCAGCCACGGTGGGGTTGGTATCTCCGTGGAAAGTCGGGGGTCGGCGCTTGCAAAATTCGTTCATCGCTTGGGTTCGGTTCATGGGTTCATCATCACGGTTTTGGTTTCGGCGGTTGGCGTTCAAAGCGGCCACAAATGCTTGCATGATCTGGGTTAGGTTGGGGTTCGCATTCGAGGACTCTCCGGTCTCGTGTCCTAATCCGTTGCGTCGATTCACCATCTACAAATCGAAATCGAAAGGGGGAGGTTTAAGTCTATTAAAATAATTGTCCTAAGGGTTTCATTTACTAAAGAATAGTACGCAACAGTACTCTTTTGAAGGAAACAAGCTTTTTATAGATAAAAGAGAGATACAATCATAAGCCTAGAATTCTACTACAATGGCAAAGAGCGACCTAAGGTTCTTTCTAATACAAGTTGAAACGATCCTATGTACTCCTACTATGAGGTTCTATAGGTTATCAAGTTCTAACCTACACTGCTAGTACTCTACTCTAGGGTAAAACAATTCCTATAAATCTCTCTCAATCACTTCATGCAGTACTATCTAACAGATTGACTAGCTTCTACAAGGAAAGATTTTTAAAACCTCAATTAGTAACGGTTTAAGACAAAGTTTTTCTAGCGCTAAGGAAACTTAGGAATTTCTAGGTTCCACATTCGATTTTTTTGATTTAAGTCATCATCCAATTGTTCGGGAATTCCCAGCTCGGTGGTACTGCCAATTTCCACACCTTGCTTCAATCCGAAGATTGTTTTGTTAGAATTCCACCCAATTTGGGTCGGTAAACTTAAACTCAATTCACGTTTGTGCAACGGTCGAACTTATCTCATAGGCTACCCATTCTACCCATGGCCGAGTGTTGAGCCTAGAGCTTTGATACCAAGTTGTAACGCCCCGAATTTTGGGTACGTTAAATAACATTTTATTGAACAACAAAAGAGAGTCTGGCTCTTTATTACATCATAAACTCCCAAAGGGTTCTTATATTACACAAAAGGGATGGATATCTAAGGTTATCTACAGCTCCTTCTCTTCTTCCATCCTAGCAAGTTCCTCAGCTCCAAAGGCCTCCAAGGTATACAGCTCCCCATGTTCATCTAACAAGTGTGACCCATTATACCAGCATCGCCACCGGTATAATATGTCAGGGTCACATAAAGCAACACCATGAGCTTGAAAACTCAATAGAATAATCCAAAACCCACTAATCCTTAACTTACAAATAGCAAGTCATGCATATATCATAAAGAGTCATAACAGCACATGCATTAATATAACAATAACAACAACAATGACACATCTGCATTCGCTATCTATCGTTGGTGTCATGTTTTCATGTGTTTCTCCTACGTGACTCATCGTTTTGTATCTCATCTTTCAACATCATTTCCAAAAATCACACGCACACACCAATGAGCTACCAAGTCCGGCTCATTGGCCACAATGGCTACCAAGTCTGGCACATTGTGAACGCACATAAACAAATAAGCCATCAAGTCCGGCCACGTTATCACATCAACTCTTGCATTGGCTCCTCTCCGCGGATAACCAAGCCCACCTCACCAATGAAGCTACCAAGTCCGGCTCCATTGGCAACGCACACCAACGTAAGGCTACCAAGTCCGACCATTACGTAGTTTCCAAAATCCTTTTTACCAAGTCCAATTATTTCCTTTATCCACAACCTAGGTGACATGTTTCTACTTTCTTGATTTTTGTGTCTCGTAATCATGCATAGACTCCGCGGCAGGACAAATCACTTTAAAGTAATCTTGAAACTAAACTAGCAATGTAGAGACCCGTATTTTTGAGGCCGTATTTTTTTTATTTTTTTTATTTTTTATTTTGTCTTTTGTTAACGTACGGCTCGTCGAGATAGACGGTACGGATATTCGGTGTGACGTCTTCGTGGGAGGATATAAGGGTAATTGTGTAAGAGGTGCACGTGTGTGTGTGTGGGGTGGGAGCATGAGATTACTCCCCATGCCAATAATTTCCCCAGGAGACTACTTTCTCCCATTTCTTTCTTTCTCACTCTCTCGGCTCTCTCTCTTCTCCTTTCCAACCGAAAACTCCTCTCCCTCTTCTCTCTTCGATTTCATCAACCTAGGTCGCGATTCCGGACAAGGTCCGAGAATTAAAGTTGCTATACGGAGCACGGACTTTCCGAATATCCAAGAAAATTCATGATCGGACCTCGTTGGAGCTCGGTTGACTTGGTCAAAGGTTCGGGTTTTGCTCAAAACCCATGAGGTAGGGATTTCTTACTCTCGTTATGCGTTATACGGTGTTTATGTACTTAGATCGTGCCTTGTTTCGTTTCTTGAAGTTGTTTCTTCCATTTCTGAAAATCAGCAGAACAGGGCCTGCGTTTTTGGGGTTTTACGCCCTCTTAAGCTCAGATTTGAATTTTCGTTCCTTCATATGAAATAGAGTAGACTTAGAGCTCGTTTTAATGCCGCAAGAATCACCCGAAACCGTTGAGAATTGAATTTATGGTGGTTTTTAGAAAACTGGTCTGCAATCTGTCTCGTGTTCTGGATTTCAGCCCACTTCGAACGGACATAACTTCCTTGTCCGATGTCCGTTTCGTGAAAATTTGATATCGATTCGAAGGTCTTGAAGTCAGCTTTGTATTGCCACTGGAATCGCCTTAAAACTCTTAGTACACCGAAAGTTATGATCATTTGAGTGGAGGTGGGTCAATCTGTCACGTTGATTGTGTTGCTTCAGTTAATGCCTGTTTAACCATCCTTGGAGTGCAGATTTGACTAGAGTTCCTTCATCCCTTTTAAGCTTCGTTCAATCGCGCAACTTTTGGGACTAGAATCGTTCAAAAGTATTGAGAACTCGATTTATAGTGATTTATAGAAGATTGAGCTGTAATCTGGAAATCCGGGCAGCAAACAGCGCTGCATTTTTCATCGTTTGTTGTGGTTAAAGACCCTATTGGTTATGGGTCCTTATGGGTTTGAAAGATTGGTAAGTTGGTGACGTTTTGGCGTTGGAATCGTTGAAAAATATTGAATATACAATTTTTGATGGGTCGTCGACCACTGATTGCTTTCTGGGACAGTTTTGGTCCGTTAGTTCTCGTTCATCTGTTTTGATTCCCGATCACTTTTAATCCCTATTAAACATCGTTAAACCATCCCTAAGCTTGGTTACTCGAGTTCAATGATTCATTGATCATTCAAATTTCTTCGATACTCGTCAGGTGTAATCTTAGTGTCGTTGTAAATAGAATACGTGATGTAAGGTGGTTTAGGAGTACTGAAGGTTATGTGGGACGTTGTGGGAAGTATAGTTGGTAGACGTGAGCTTTTCTAATGAATCGAGCGGTAGCATAGTAATGCGTGTTCGCGTGACACACTTATCCTTCAACCTCTTTCGGCGCTCGTTCCATGAAATCTAAATGTCAATGTTAGCGGATAGTATGTTGTAGAGCTACTATGGGATTGGTACGACATTGTGATATACTAAGAGAAAAAGGCGTGTACTCATTTACCAGTTGATGTTCTGTTATGATTGATCGTTTGGAATACATTGAAACGTGATTGTCGATGCGTGTTTGATCTGTAAGTCGGTTTGATTGACGTGCTTTATTGTGTCATGAGATTGGAGAAGTGTTTGTCGAATGAGTTGTATGATTATGGGGATTCGAGTGACTGTAATTAAGAATTAGAATGAGGAAGCGGTTGCATCGCAAGGGGTGGTAGTGCAGACTGCAACGCAAGGGGTGGTAATGCAGTGACTCAGATAATGGGTGATATTGATTGCAACGCAAGGGGTGGTAATGCAGACTGCAACGCAAGGGGTGGAAATGCAGAGTGTTGAGATTATGAAGAGTATCGAAATGCTTTCGAACCTATTGTGAGTACGTTTTGATTGATGTGGTTTTAATAATATTTCTACATGACATGTGAACGGTTAGGAATACTTACAAGCTGTTTGGAACTCTTTGGCCGTAGTCTGTCTTCCGTTGTGATAAACTCGTATTCTCATGTTCACTTGTCAAATTCTTTCACTCTTTGTGCATACTTCATCGCATTTTCATATAGCTTGAGTATAGATTTCTCTACTGGGCTAGTGTAGCTCAACCTATCATTTTTCAGGTACACCACATGGACACAGTCTGGGAGGATGTGGAGTGCATGCAAACATCAAGCTAAAGATATTTTCTGAAGTATTTGTCTTTCTTCATAAATCAACTGCGTTGTACTATTTTCTCTATTTTGGAATACTGTATCAATTAATAGATTTGCGAGATTACAAAAATTGTATTGTAATTTGGGGTACCGTATGTACTATTGTGAGGATTTATATTTAAAATGGTATCGTTATTTATGTGAAAAATTGAGAGTGTGACAAGCAAGATCATCTATTTAATCATGCTTGTTTACAACCACACGTAAGGCAAGCAACATGCTATCATGCTTACAATCGTTTAAAGGGTCAAAATACGAATACTTCGTTTAAAACAACACTTTATCTTTTAAAACGAAACGTATAGCCATCTTTTTGGAAGTTCAAAACAACACATGTTTATTGACGAGTTCATACATAACCAAGCAACTATCACGAGATCGAGCAATCAAGTAGTCATAAGATCAAAGTAAACTACGTAAAACAAATCACACTACACATATGGCTTCATGCTCATACAATACAATATACTTAGAGGAAGTAGTTAAGAAAAGTCTACAAGCTAAATCATACGACTAACTTTATTTTCTTTAGCGAAAATAGCTCGAAAAGCTCAACATACTTCTTAAATAGTTAAGGATTAACTACACTTAAAATATACTTAGAGAAGTAGGTTCGAAGAACTCTACAAGATCAAACATATACTTAGGAAGAGTGGTTAGGGATCACTACCGTTCTTCTTGGTGGTAGAAAAGATTACGGAAGTACGACGGAAAGAAAGTCGGCAAACGAACAGAGTAACTGCTTACGGTAAGCTTCCAAAAGCTTCGAAAGAGAATGATTTCTCTCGAAACTAGATCGTAACCTAAACTACTACTACTTTTGGATTGAGGTGGTGGTCGAGTGGTGGTTTAGTGGCGGAAATGGAAAGAAAACTCAAGAACAAGCCAAGAACATCAAGAACAAGTTATGCTTTCAAGAAAGAAGTTGGAGAATGGAGAGGTGTAAGTCCAAATGAAGGAATGGCTTGGTATTTATGGGCAAACTCTCCCTTTCTCTATCCTTGGCCGAAATCTCTCTCTCTCTCCTATATCACATTTTTTTTTATTACAAGCAATCTTGCTTCCTTGCAAGAAACAACCTAAAAACTAGGCATGCAAGGCTAGGATGTGTCCTTTGGATTGGATTATGAAAGAATAGGCAACAAAATGGGATTTGATTTAAGTATAAAATTAGGGTTTGTACAAGAGGGACTAGATTTGATTGTCCTTGGCCATGCTTTCATTTGAAAGCATATCAAAAAATAGGACAAGGGTGATATCACACTATCACAAACATCACTTCTCTCTCCCTCTCCCATCCGAATCTCTCTCTATCTCTCTCCCATCTCTCTCTCGGCCTCTCTCTCCTCTCTCTCTCTCTCTCTCTCTCTCTCTCTCTCCCCTTGGTACAGAGTATTTCATATATATATAAATATAACTATATATCTATATATATATAAGATATGGAAGGACAAAGTTGGTGATTGGAAGAGTGAAGATTTAGGCTTGGAAGAGATTTGACTAGTTAGAATTTTATTTAGGACAATAGGTCATAGATTTGCTGGGAAGAAATCTCTAAGAGATCAAGCAAGGTCAAGGAAAGCACAAGAAGATCTAAGGTACAATCTCTCTCCTTCTTTCCTTCTCTCTCTCTCTCTCTCTCTCTCCGATCTCTCTCCTCTCTCTCGGCATTTTCTCTCTCTCTCTCCCCCTCTCTCTCTCTCTCTCCCACTTGTACTAGTCTTGAAAGTATATATATATCCTATAATATATATAAGTACTTTGGGTCATTCATAAAATCCACTTCAAGTAAAATAGATTTTATAAATATAATATTACAATACACACATGCTACATACAATATTATATATATATCTATATATATATGCATACAAGTACATATAGATATATATATACACATGTACCACACAATCTAGGATAGATATGACCTAGGACTAATGTCTAATAAAGTATTCTACTACTTTCAAAGTACTATGTATAATAATACTAACCTAAGGTACTAATTGTATTTTAACTAAATACACATATGGCAAAATCTAGTATTTTAATCAATCTAGTACATGATTGTCAAGACTAACTATTATCCAATGGATAATAGGTTCCCTAGCGGTTAATAACCAATTGTTAGTGAAGGTAAGGTCCAAGGGTTATCGTCCAATGGTTAATAAATCTCCTAGCGGTTATTATCCAACGGGTAATGCTAGAAAGTCTAATACTTGCAATTAAGCACTAAGCTAAGCTAATCTCGTACTTAGGAAGATTAGCCAAGGTTACCTATTGACCAATGGGTAAAGGAAACCCTAACGCTATTGTCCGATGGATAAATATTACCCTAGCCTTTATCGTCCAATGGATAAAGACAAAAAGGGTAAAGTGGTCCATCTAGGGTTAGGGTAACCTAATTAGATTTGGGATCCAAGTGATTAGGCTAAATGGGCATTAGGCTATTCTAACTAATCGGTTAAAGACTAACGATACTTAATCTAGGCTTTCATTGCTCGAGTGGTATTTTGGTTTTATTTAGTAGGAAATCGCCTAATAACGGAATATTAAAGCCCGACGGTGCCAAACGCCAAGGCAAGGCGTGAGCGTGGCCAAGGCAGCCTGGTGGCAAAGCGGTGGCCAAGCGGTGGCCAAAGCAGCCCGGTGGCCAAACAGTGGCCAAGGCAGCCCGGTGGCCAAACAGTGGCCAAGGCAGCCCGGTGGCCAAACAGTGGCCAAGGCAGCCCGGTAGCAAAGCGGTGGCCAAGGCGTAGCCAAGGCAAGGCCAGAGCAAGGCAGCCCAGCAACGCCAAGGCAAAAGCAAGGCGCGACCCGACGCCAAGGCAGAACCCGATGGCAGCCAAGGCAGAGCAACCCGACAGTGACCCGACGCCTAGGCGAGGCAGACCCGACAGCGACCCGACGCCTAGGTGAGGCAGACCCGACAGCGACCCGACGCCAAGGCAAGGCAGACGCGACAGCGAGCCGACACCAAGGCAAGGCAGGCGGGACAACGAGCCGACGCCAAGGCAAGGCAGGCGCGACAGCGAGCCGACGCCAAGGCAAGGCAGGCCCGACAACGAGCCGACGCCCAGGCGAGGCTGTCAAGTCAATGGTCAAGGCAAAGACTAAAATTTAACCACTTTGGCATTGATGCAACGCTCTAGGTTAGGAAAAAGTAACTAAGCCAAACGGTAGTTAGGGTTGCTAACTAATCGGTTGCCATGTAGGATTTCCAGCCGAGAAATATAAATCTAGGATTTTACTACAATTACCAAGTAACTATACCAAGGTCTTAATAGACATACTCGTCTTTAGAAAATGACCTTAATGCCCGGGCGATGAATACCAATCTCCTAAGTCATTAAACCTAATTACGACGGATTATTAATCGCTAAAAGGATTTATAAAGTAAATAAAGAATTTTCAAATAAAATACCAAAATTTTATAAGTCAATAACGACCGATTTTTGGATGTTAAAAATGAAATTCAAGTAATAAAATAAAATTCAAATTTTTAACGAAATTTTTATTTACCAAAAATCAGGGTCGTTACAGGTGCTTCGCACCCGGTCCCATTTGCGGAGGGGGATTTCGTGGATTCCGCGAGGCCGCGGGATATATTAGACGCACTTGGCCTCGACGCTGGGATCATAGAGGTGCTGAGGGGTGCGAGGACCACGGAGGATTAAAGACGCATGCGCCCTGATTGGGTCTTAAAGATAAAAGAAGAAGTCACCAAACAAATCAACGCCAGTTTCCTCAGTCACCGAGTATGCACAATGGGTTGCCAATATCGTTCGAGTACCAAAGAAAACTGGGGGTATCAGGGTCTGTGTAGATTTCCGATATCTCAACAAGGCCAGTCCAAAGGATGATTTTCCATTACCACACATAGACGAGCTTGTGGACAACACTGCAGGGCATGCACTGCTGTCTTTTATGGATGGGTTTTCTGGGAATAATCAGATTTTGATGTCTCTTACGGATAGAGAGAAGACCACCTTCACTACACCATGGGGAACCTTTTGCTACCGAGTGATGCCATTCGGACTGAAGAATGCTGGAGCTACCTACCAAAGGATGGCAAAAACCCTGCTGCACGACATGATGCACAAAGAGGTTGAGGTATATGTCGATGATATGATAGTCAAATCAAGGGAAAGAGAAGGACACTATAAAGCACTTCAAAAGTTCTTTGAGAGGATTAGGCAATACAAGCTACGTCTTAATCCTCAAAAATGCATTTTTGGGGTAACAGCTGGCAAAATGTTAGGATTTCTCATCACTCAAAGAGGAATCGAAGTAGACCCTTCCAAGATACAGGCTATCATGGAGATATCATCACCAAAGACAAGGAAGGAAGTGAGGAGTTTTCTGGGAAAGGTGCAATTCATCAGCAGGTTTATTTCTATACTCACAGCCACCTGTGAGCCTCTCTTTAAGCTCCTGAAGAAGGGTACTGATTTTGAATGGAATCAAGATTGTCAGCAAGCTTTCGAGGCAATCAAAGACTATCTTCAAAACCCACCTGTGTTGTCACCACCCATCCCTGGGAATCCATTGATTCTGTACCTCTTAGTGATAGACACGTCCATGGGATGCATGCTAGCATAAGAAAACGACGCCAGAGTAGAGTGCGCCATATACTACCTCAGTAAAAAAATGATGGACTACGAAGCAAGGTACACTCCCCTCGAGAAAACCTGCTGGGGGCTAGTATGGGCCACGAAGAAACTAAGGCATTACCTATTGGCACATCCGGTGGTGCTGGTTTCTCGCTTAGACCCAATCAAATATCTTTTCGAGAAGCCAACACTTATTGGAAGGCTGGCTAGGTGGTTGCTACTGCTCGTAGAATTCAATCTCAAATACATGACAAGGAAATCAGTGAAAGGAAGGGCTGTGGCAGAATTCCTGGCAGATCACCTCGTGACAGAAGCCGAGACAGAAGACTTCATCTTCCCTGACGAAGACATCTTGTGTCTCCTAGATGACACCTGGCAACTATACTTCGATGGAGCATCGAACCAAAGTGGATATGGCATAGGGATACTACTGGTTTCCCCAAACAACTCTCATATCCCCTTGTCATATAAACTAAGGTTTGAAGTCACCAAAAACCAAGCTGAGTACGAAGCCTGCATCGCTGGAATGAAGGCAGCCCTGGAGCTAGGGGCAAGGAGGGTAGAAGTCACTGGGATTCGAACCTAGTAGTATCCCAAGCAAGAGGAGACTGGAAAGTCAAAGAGGATATGCTAAAGCTATATCATTCCGTGCTGGAGGACTTGATTCCACAACTCGACTCAGTCATCTTCACGCACACTCCTAGAGAGAGCAATAGGTTTGCAAATGCATTAGCAACACTGGACTCCATGGTCGAAATACCCTTGGGATTCACAATGCGACCCCTTATGATCGAGCAGAAGGTCAAACTAGCGTGCGAGTGCCCTTTCATTGAAGAAGGTGAGAATGATGGAAAACCATGGTATGAAGATGTAAAGAAATTTCTAGAAAAGGGGGAGTATCCTTCTGAAACCACCTCAAAGGACAAAGTGGCTTTACAAAAATTTGCCACCCGATTTATAGTGTGCGGGGGAGCACTGTATCGAAGGGCACATTTGGGTCCCAACCAACTTTGCGTCACCACGGAGGAAAGCCACAAGATCATGGAAGAAATACATGAAGGAATCTGTGGGCCACACATGAGTGGGGCAACGATGGCAAAGAAAATCCTACGTCAAGGATATTACTGGACTACCATGGACGCTGACTGTGCTGACTATGTCTGTCGATGTTTCAAGTGCCAAACACACGTTGATCGCATGCGTATACCCCCTACCGAACTATTTAGCATGACATCCCCTTGGCCATTCTCCACCTAGGGGATAGACGTCATTGGGAGCATAAATCCAAAGGGAAAGTACAAGCACCAGTTCATTCTAGTGGCCGTCGACTACTTCACCAAATGGGTAGAAGCAGCTTCTTATGCTACCCTCAAAGCCACTCATGTGGCCAAGTTTATCCGCACCAATATCATCTACCGGTATGGTGTACCTCACGAGTTCATCTGCGATAACGGGTCACACTTCAAAGGGGCAACGAAGAAGCTCTTCGCTGAATTTGGGATACAGAAGCATCGATCATCTACTTATCGACCTCAAACCAATGGAGCAGTTGAGGCTGCAAACAAGAACATCAAGCGGATTTTGTGAAAGACTACTGACACCTACACAGATTGGCCAGAAATGTTACCTCTGGCACTATGGGGCTACCGCACAACCGAAAGGGCTTCAACTGGGGCTACCCCTTACTCCCTAGTCTATGGAATGGAAGCTGTCTTGCCTATCGAATTGGAGTTGCCATCGCTAAGGGTACTAGCCGAAACTGGAATGATCGAAGAGGATTGGGTTCAAAACCGCTACGATGAGTTAGCACTACTAGATGAAAGAAGGTTGAAAGCACTATACCATGTGCAAGGGTATCAACGTCGTATCGCACGAGCATTCAACAAGAAAGTAAAACCAAGAGACATCAAAGTGGGAGATATGGTGCTCAAGGCCATCCATCGCCATGTTTCAGACCCAAGGGGCAAGTTTAAACCAAACTGGGGAGGCCCCTACCTTATCAAACGCATACTTTCTGGAGGAGCAGCGTACATTGGAGACCTAGATGGAATGGAATTTGCAACACCAGTCAACATTGACAAGCTAAGGAAGTACTACCCCTGAGAGATGCTCGTTGGGTCGAAAACCACAAGGGTGGGCGAACCCAAGCAAAAATTAGAGCAGCCTGCTAGGTCGAAAACCCGCTAGGGTGGCTTAGGCAAAAACTAAGGCATAAATAAAAGCGCTCGCTAGACTCAAAACCCGCAAGGGCGGTTTAGGCAAAATCAAGAGCATAAAAGGAGAGGAAAATACTCGAGTGAACCCCAGCCAAAAACAAAAACAAATCTTCTTGGAACTACGTTTATGGCCTGATTCCCTCCACGGGATACGTAGGCAGTCTCAAAATTGAGATTCGGCCACTGCTATTATTAACACTTCCAAAATTTCCAGGTCTATCCTGAGGCATGTTCACTATTAAACCATGGCAGCAACATTCTCAAATAAAATGACCAAATGTTTTATTATTTCCCAAAGAAATAGGAAAAAGCAAGCTCAAACACTGCTCAATCTATGAAAACTAGAATCAAACAAAGAAAATCTTTCAAAACATAAGCAAAATGTCAATCTCTTGGTCTTCATTCTCTTTGCACTTTTGTCCTTCAAAAGGTTTTCCTCTAACCAACGCTTATACGAACCCGATAGCTTGTCAGCAAAGTTTTCGGCAACCTCTTGCATTACTCGATTTGGCCATAAATGAAGCACATTGCGACGAAGGTTGGCATCATGAACCTTAGAAGTAGCATACTCTGGGTCACCCGAAACTTTGACCTATTCAGCCCCAAATTGCCTCTGGAAACGAGCAGGGAAATAGAAGGTAACTTGAGTGATGCCAATCACTGCTACACCAAAATGGTTCATGGTACTCGCAGTCATACTCTTTACACCATACCAGGGGCAAACCCATTGGATTTGACTCCCCTTTCGAGTCTCCATCCATGTTTTCCAAGTAGCTTCAGTGGGGAACTATCTAATTACACGACGCTTCGTGCAATGGTCTGGACTATAGGGCAACCGCTCTGACACATCCCACACCCTCAGCTTCTCATAAAGCCATACCTATGGGAAACAAGGGAAAATTGCGAGTCGTGAGAACACGTGAGTCAAAACAAAAGAGTGACGAGCGAAAAGATAAACTTAGCAAAAGAAAATAGTTAAAAAGCGAACCTGCAGTAACAAAGGGCTGCCTGAAAACTGGGCTGTAGGATTGCCCTTTACCATATCAAGGCCTATCAAGGTCTCTGCCAACACTAAACCAGCAAAACCTATACGGTTTCCCATCTGTTGGGCAAAGTCAAGCAACATAGAATCAGCATGGCTAGAAGAAGGTCCAAGCAAGTAGTAATGAAGAAGACATATGCACAGCGCATGAAAGCACGCCTTCTCTTGAGGAATTTGACGATGAGCTTGAGTGGTACCAAAGCGCTGAACAAGCTGTAAGGTTTCCAACCTTCCATTTACCATGAAAAACCTAGCCTCATGTTTCTGAATTTGGAGCAAATCCTTCAAGAGATTGCCCCGATTAAACAAAGGGTTAGGAACAATGAGACCTTCTCTATCCGAATGACCCATGATAGCTGCAAATTTCTCGATAGTAGGACACAGTTCCTCTCTTCTAAACCGAAAGACATGGAAAGCAGGGTCCCACAAACTAGTGGCTGCCCTAAGGAAAGCAAAATTCACAGGAATTTGGCGAAGGGAGAAGATGAAGTCTATACCAAAGGACTTAAAGTGCAAACGGTCGAGGCCGTTAAAGGAGTTCAACCACTGATCAAGGACTGGTTGTGCCATGAAATCGTTGCTGACAAATACCATCAAGCTCGTAGGATGCATACTTATAGGCTAGGATGAGTCCTAGTTCGAATCAGAATCGGATTCTAAACTCGTCGGTATCGCAGCTGGCACTTCGAATAAACGGCTGTAGGATCGATCCCCCGGCCCATGGAATCAAGGTTGACCTAAAGTCAAAATCTGGCAGACGGAACGATCCCTCGGCCGCCAGATCGATGGTTCGGCCGCTCAAACGACTGTTTTCCACAGCCCTCCCACGGTTCTGTTCATCTCACTGGATTTCCAACCAAATATCCATTTTATCATTCCCAAATGATGAACAACAGCATATACAATCATATAGCAGAGCAAAAGATTTTGTTTTATATAACAAAAACTTTTTACATCACAAGGTGAATCATCCCACATTTCCTAAACAAAAGCTATACATCGATTTCTTGCCAAACTAACCTATGCAGGAAAATAAAAAAAGGAGAAGAGGATGCCGAATTCTCTGATAGTCCGAACGCCAGAGACCAGCTGCAAAAAAAGGAAACCTCCCGAGGCAACGTATACCAAAGAAGCACTGCGGTGTTGAAGAGACATCACGCAGCCCAAGAAAATCATCATGCCGCGTACAAGCGCCACCCCGGAAGTTCCACGTCACGGAAGCAAGCCACCCATGCAAGGGTCCTTAATCAAGCAGCAAGACAGAACCAAAAACAACGCGGACTCCCTCCACGATCACTGGCCACGCATCGTCCATCCCTCGAACCCAACGAGAACGAGGCAAAGAAAGGGAAGCGATGGGTCTTCGGTGGAGTCCTCGGAGAAAAGAGAACGAAGGAAGAAAGAAGGAAGAGAATGAAAATGAAACGCCGAAGGCTCGGCTTTTATAACACTTTGGAAACGAAGTGATTAAACGGCCGACGACTCTATAGCTCGGCCTAGTGGATTCTGCTCAGTGCACTAACTCAAGCCATTATGAAGTTTTGGGCCCGTGGCTAACAAAACCAATGATCAAATCAGCCTTGGGGGCATCTCCCAAGCAAATGCAAGGCGACCAAAACCAGCCTTGGGGGCATGACCAAGCACGAGAAAAGATCAAGCACTGTCAAGATTTCCTCTGTTTGTCAGCCCCGAGCTCTTCATCAACAATTCATCACCCAGCAGAGCGGCTCTATGCCCCTAATCACCTCAACAACCACCATCAAAGCTCACTATCACCTGGCAGCTCTATGTTCGTTGCTTAGCGGCTCTATGCCCGCTGTCCCATCAATTCCACTTGCTCTACACCCGTGCTCACTGCCAACAGCTCTAAGCCATTCAGCGGCCCCAGGCCCACTACCTTAGCGGCTCTACGCCTATTATCTATCATCAGCGGCTCCAAGCCCATTTTCAAAATAGGCTTCTCGCCTATTATCTCAGCGGCTCAATGCCCATATTTGCCAATCAAGCGGCTCAAAGCCCATGTTCAAGCTATTCAAATGGCTCTAGGCTCATCACCTCAGCAGCTCCACGCCTATTATCAAATTCAGTGGCTCGAAGCCCATTATCAGCAGCTCTACGCTCGCTCAACTGGCTCTACGCCGTAATTATCCCCACAGGCTCTACACCGCCCCAGTCAAACAATCATCAACTCAGCGGCTCAAAGCCGATTATTTCAACGGCTCTACGCCTGATATCGACTCAACGGCTCTAAGCCCCTCAAGAGGCTCTACGCCTGTTATCAACTCAGCGGCTCAAAGCCCACCCCTCAACTGGCTCTACGCCGTAACTATCTCAACCGGCTCTACGCCGTAACAATTCTCAACTGGCTTTATGCCGCCCCAATCAAGAAATCATCAATTCTTAGGCTCTACGCCTGAATTCTCAAAGTCCAACATTTTGAATGCTCGAAGCTCTTCGAATGCCCAACCACTGTGTACTGGATGCTCAAGTTCTACACTTGAATGCGCAAGCTCTACGCTTGAATGCCCAACCACTGCGTACTGGATGCTCAAAGCCTGTACTTTGAATGCTCGGATTCTGCCATCCGAATGTTGAGCTCTACGCTCTGAATGCTCAAGTCCGGAACTTAAAAGAAGCTCTAAGCTTATATCAAACACACACGCACGGGCCCGTGCACATTTGCATCAATTGCATCACCATTATCACATCGAGTCTGTATCATCATATCTGTACACATCTAACAAACTTTATCATACACACATGCTATGTTTTGCATCTATCTCTCATTCGCAGGTAAACCCTGCAATCAACAGGCTCCGCGCCTCGATTCTATTGATCGGTCTAGAACCTCGATCCCTTGGCTCTACGCCAAATTTTATAATGAGAAAGCTCCGTGCACAGACCATCAGAATGCAACCAGCTCCGCGCTTTGGTCCTATCTCTCCAGGCTCTCGTCTTATGATCAATGCTAGCTCCGTGCTTCGGTCCGTTCATCAAAAGCTCTATGCCTTAAATCCTATAAACTGGCTCCGCACATCGGTTCCTTCATTCCAATGCTCCGTGCTCTAGTTACTGGACCTGCGCCTCCCATATCTCAAAAAACGGCATCCAAATCATCTCCGGAAGATAGCTTGGGTTCCACCCCATATCTCAAAATCAGCATCCAATTCATCCTCAACAGATGGCTTGGATTCCACCCCAATTACATCAATTCCTTCCTGCTCATTTGCAAGGATAGGCTATTCTACCGAGCTCCCCTCAGTCAAAGTAAGGATGATCAAGAAAAGCAAACACACTGGCCGTGTATTGATCTACCCCAAAATACTAAGGAAGCTCTTCGCAAGCATCCAATTCATCCTCAGCAGACGGTTTGGATTCCACCCAATTACATCAGTTCCACCAAGCTCATTCGTAAGGATAGGCTATTCTGTCTCTAACCCTCCAAACTTTTTCTTTTTTTATTGCCCCAGAACTACGGTTGGTCTGAATTTCCCCTGTAGAATACATAAGCAGCCTCCCGGCCCGACCATAACAAAACCTTCTTTCAAAAAAAAAATCCCTTGGAATAGTGGTTGGACCAAATTGAGTTGCTTTTACAGCTTTGACTTTTACTCAAACATGTCTCGCGATCCATCTGAGATCAGTCAAAGAGGGGCATCTGTAGACACCCCAATTTGGCCTAACGATTATTTCAAGTCCCACCTTGGGACCATCCCGATGATGAAATGGATTCGATGATTGCTGATTGCCTTCTTGTGAAACCCCTGGACTTATGGTAAGAACTTTGAGCCACTTAGAGAACCCAATCCAAAGCCAAATAGCCTTTTGTAAGTGCAGGAAAACGAAACAGGCCTTCGAACAGCACCAAATTGTAACGGCTACTTTTCTCTCTACACCGGAACCCTAGCACACCGCTGGAATTGAGCCTATAAAACAAACAAAAGGTGAGCGCACCTTTGCCGTCTCATGGCAAAGGCCCTCTGATGCCAAAGTTAGTATCTCATACTAGTGAAACCTTAATTCTCAGTAAGTAATAAGCCAATAGCCAGGAATTGCGTACCTTTACCTCTAGGTTTACCTCATATTTATAGACCCATGTCTACTTGTTGTCCAAGCCATCTTGCTATCCTAAGTTTCCTTTCTCGTAAAGGGAACCCAGAATATCAGGGATTCTCATTCCCTTGACTGCATATTTCCTTTTAGACCTTTTAGGAACTCTTTCCCAAGCTGGTCGTTCACCCCATTCTCGTTGGGTATCTCCTCCGGATCTTGTTTCCCCACTGGGTATTTCCATTTCTGGACCCTTCTTGTAACGACCCTGATTTTTGGTCAATAAAAATTTCGCTAAAAATTTGAATTTTATTTTATCACTTGGATTTTTATTTCCATAACCAAAAATCGGTCGTTACTGACTAATAAAAATCTCATTTTTATTCAAAAATCTTTAAATTATATTTCTTGACTAGAAATCCTACTTAGCAAGTATAGTAAGTTAGCGAACCTTAACTACCGTTGTCTTGACTGCCTTGCCTTGGCGTCGACTCGCTGACGCGCCTGCCTTGCCTTGGCGTCGACTCGCTGACGCGTCTGCCTCGCCTAGGCGTCGGGTCGCTGTCGGGTTGCTCTGCCCTGGCTGCCATCAGGTTCTGCTTGGCATCGAGTCACGCCTTGCTTCTGCCTTGGCGTTGGTGGGCTTCTGGCCCTACCTTGGCTACGCCTTGGCCATGCTCACGCCGCTTTGGCCATGCTCACGCCTTGGCCATGCTCACGCCACCTTGGCCATGCTCACGCCGCTTTGGCCATGCTCACGCCGCTTTGGCCACCGCCTTGGCTGCTTTGGCCATGCTCACGCCGCTTGGCCACCGCTTGCTGCCTTGGCCATACTCACGCCTTGCCCTGGCTACGCCTTGGCTCCGCTTTGTCGCCGCTGGCCGCTGGCCGCCGCTTGGCCACCGGTCGCTTTGACCATCGCTTTGGCCACTGGTCGCTGGCCGCTGTGCTGGCCACCGGCCGCTTTGACCACCGCTTTGGCCACTGATCGCTGCCGCTGGCCGCTGCCACCGGGCCGCTTGACCACCGCTTTGGCCACCGCCGCTTTGGCCGCTAGCGCTTGCCACCGGCCGCTTTTGGCCACTATTTGGCCACCGCTTTCGCCTGGCCACCGCTTTGCTACCAGGTCGCCTTGGCCACGCTCACGCATTTCCTTGGCGTTTGGCACCTTCGACTTTAATACTTCGTTATTAGGCGATTTCTTCTTAAATAAAACCTAAATACCACTCGAGCAATGAAAGCCTAGATTACGATCGTTAAGTAGAATAGTCTAATGCCCATTTAGCCTAATCACTTCTTCCTAACCCTAGATGGACCATTTGACCCTTTTTGTCTTTATCCATTGGACGATGGATGCTAGGCAAATTTGTACCCAGTGGAGAATAGGAAAACCTTGGTTAATCTCCCTAAGTACGAGATTAGATTAGTTTAGTGCTTAAATACAAGTATTAGACTTTTTAGTATTAACCGCTGGATAATAACCGCTAGGAGGTTTATTATCCATTGGACGATAGATTAGAATCCTAGCCACCATTACCCATTGGTTATTAACCATTAGAGAAACTATTATCCATTGGATAATAGTTAGTCTTGACAATCATGTGCTAGAATGATTTAATTAATAGATTTGGCATGTGTGAAATCCAATAAAATAAGATTTGTTCATTAGATTATTAGGTTAGTACATAGTACTTTGGATGATGTAGATTAGTTAATTGGATATTGGATTTTGACATATCTAGTAGGATTTCAAAATACATACTATATATATATTTATGTGTACTTGTATATATATATGAATATAGATATATATATAATAATTATAAAGTACCATGTGCATGTTTCCTTATTTTAATTAGAAAATCTTGTAAAGTATTTTATTTCTTTTACCCATTGGACAACAAATGTTAGGAGATTTATTAACCAATGGACAATAGCTTAGTCTTGCCAAAAGTACAAGGTTTATTATTTAAATTCTCATGGGATTCCCTTATTATTATATAAAAAGACTAGATTTTCCATGTGTGATATTTGGATTATTATTATACATAGTACTTTGAAAGAAGTAGAATACTTTATTAGATATTGGCATGTGGTATATCTAGGCTACATTGTGTGTACTAGCTTGTGTATATATATTATATATGTACTTGTATGTATATATATATGTATATATATATAATAGGGTATTGTGCATATGTGCAATTGAATTCTTAAATGGAAAATATTAATTACTTGATTTCTATTGTACATATATACATTATAATATATGTAGTCTTCCATAAGTACTATTATATAAGTATATATATGTACCAAGTGGGAGAGAGAGAGAGGAGAGAAAGGCCGAGAGAGATGGGAGAGAGAGAGAGAAATTCGGATGGAGAGGGAGAGGGAGAGTGTGATGTGTGTGCAAGTGGATTGACATTGCTTTGGTCATCTTGTCCTTCTTTGATAGGCTTTCAAAGTGAAAGCATGACCATGGCAATCAAATCTTGTCCTCCATTGTACCAAAACCCCATTAGTTTACTTGATTCAAATCACCTTCCTTGCCTTGTCTTCCAAAAATCCAATCCAAGGACACATCATAGCCTTGCATGCCTAGTTCTAGGATGAAACTTGCAAGCAAACAAGATTTGGCTAGAATAAAAAAAAATGAGATATAGGAGAGAGAGAGAGAATTCGGCTAGAGAGAGAGAAGGGAGGTGCTTGCCTATAAATACTCACCTGATTCTTCATTCAACTCACACCTCAATCCATTCTCCAACTTCTCTCCTAAACCAATTTCTGTTTTGCCCAGGCAGCCCACTGTCCTCTGAAAAACTCCATTTCTTCTCCGGGCAAAAGTCATTTCTAGGAACAACGACCTCCACGAAAGTCGTAGAACACTTCGAGAGCTTCAGTTTAGACCCAAGAACCACCCCAAACGGTCAAGAGATGACCAAGATATCGACCTCCAAAGTTCGGTGAAAAATCTGGAAATTCCATTCCAGACAGCTCACTGTCCACTTTCTTATCCCCATTTTTCTCCGGGCGAAAGTTGTTTCTAGGAACAACGACCTCCATGAAAGTCGTAGAACACTTCGAGAGCTTCAGTTTAGACCCCAGAACCACCCCAAACGGTCAAGAGATGACCAAAATATCGACCTCCAATGTTCAGTGAAAAATCTGGAAATTCCATTCCAGACAGCTCACTGTCCACTTGCTTATCCCCATTTTTCTCCGGGCGAAAGTCGTTTCTAGGAATAACGTCCTTCACGGAAGTTGTAGAAAATTTCGAGATCTTCGTTTTAGACTCAAGAACGATCCTATTCGGCCCAGTTTTTACCAAGTTACTGCCCTCCAAAGTTTGGCCCAGATTGTGAGCATTCGACGCCCGTAGCACTTTCCAACTAGCTTATTCGGCCCCGACTAGTTTCGGATCAAGGTAGAATACTCCGACCCCGCTATCTCTAAGTATATGTGGTACTTGAATAGTTATATGCATATTTGACTTGAATTTAGCTTGTAGATTAGTCCTTACCCTCTTCCTAAGTATATTGTATTGTATGAGCATGAAGCCAAACGTATCGTATGCTAGTTTTACATAGTTTACTTTGATCTGTTAACTTAAGCTTATATACCATTGCTTGTATTACTTGTGGTATTATAACAAAGCATATGGTGGATTACCACCCCAAGGGCGTCCGCACATGTGGCGTTATGCTTTAAGTAATGGTTATGGACATACTATGTACTTGCTTGGATTATACTTACCTTGAGTATGCAAACATGCGTTAAACGTGGTAGATACTTGTTTATGTATGAACTCGTCAATAAACACGTGTTGTTTTGAACGTCCAAAAAGATGGCTATACGTTGTCGTTTTAAAAGATAAAGTGTTGTTGGAAACGAAGTATTCGTATTTTGACCTTTTAAACGATTGTAAGCATGATAGCAAGTTGCTTGCCTTACTTGTGGTTGTAAACAAGCATGTTTAAATAGAGTTGGGTGATCTTGCTAGATTACTTTAAAGTGATTCGTCCCACCGCGGAGTCGATGCATGTTACGAGACACATGGAATTGGAAAAGTAAAGATATGACACCTAAGATGTGGTTGATATGGATAAAAAGTGTTTTGGAAAGAACATAATGACCGGACGTGGTAGTCATTATGGCCTTGAGTCAGACTTGGTAGCCTTTGTGGCAATGAGCCGGACTTGGTAGCTCATTGTTGTGCGACACAAGGTGCCGGTCTTGGATGCTCATGGTTGTGTGTGTATGTGACACAATGTGCCGGACTTGGTAGCCATTGTGGCCATGCATTGGTAACCTTGTGGCAATGAGCCGGACTTGGTAGCTCATTGTTGTGCGACACAAGGTGCTTGTAACCAATGGTTGCGTGCGTGCGTGTTTTCGGAATTGATGATAAAAGATGAACATTCTACGATACGCTGCGTAGGAGAAACTCTGATGATACGGACACCAACGATAGATAGCGAATGCGGATGTGTCATTGTATGAGTTTATTTGAAAGCATGTTAAGTTGGAAAATCGTATACTATCTTTGACGTGTATGTTAAGGGTTAGTGGCTTTGGATTACTCTATTGAGCTTTCAAGCTCACGGTGTTGCTTTATGTGACCCTGACATATTATACTGGTGGCGACGCTGGTATAATGTGTCAGACTTTTTAGAACAAGGAGAGCTGTATACCTTGGAGGCTTTCGAAGCTGAGGAACTCGCTAGGATGAAAGAAGAGAAGGAGCTGTAGATAACCTTAGATATCCATCCCTTTTGTGTAATGTAAGAACCCTTTGGGAGTTTATGATGTAATAAAGAGCCAGACTCTCTTGATTTATTCAATAAAAATGTTTATTTAACGTACCCGATTTTGGGGGCGTTACAACATGGTATCAGAGCTTTAGGCTCAACACTCGGCCATGGGTAGAATGGGTAGCCCTTAAGATAAGTCTTGAGATAAGTTTAAGATAAATTGACCGTTGCACAAACGTGAATTGAGTTTAAGTTTACCGTCCCAAATTGGGTGGAATTCTGACAAAACAATCTTCGGATTGAAGTAAGGTGTGGAAATTGGCAGTACCACCGAACTGGGAATTCCCGAACAATTGGATGATGACTTAAATCAAGGATCGAATGTGGAACTTAGCAATCCCAAGTTCCTTAAGTGCTAAATAAAACTCTTTGTCTTTAAATCGTGACTAATTGAGGTTTAAACTTTTCTGGTAGATGAGCCAACCGAACCTTTACCAAGTCAACCTACTAGCGAAAGCTCACCGATTTAGAAACACCATAGAAGCCATGACAACCCAACTAGTGGAGGATCCCAATTTTCCCTATGTTTTTCCCTACATTCATGACTTCTATCAGAAGCATGGTGCCATTCCACTTCCCGAAAATGAGGAGGAAGATGGTGATGAAGCTATACCCGTCATAGTCCAAATAGCATTTCTCGAAGATGAGGGGTTTATAATTGAAGAAGTTGAAGAAGAAACCGGAGATGAGAAGGTTGCTAACAAGGTGATTGAAGAGGGAGAAATCAGTGGAAGTAAGGATGTCAATGAAGGGAATCTCGAAGAGGACGAGACCCCAAAAGCAGAGGATGCCAATTAGGCGTATCTTAGATAAGTCGAGTAATAATTGTAATCCTTCGGGATGTAGGAAGTTGGAAAATTAGGATCACCCTTGTCTGTTTAAGAGTCCATCTATGTTGTATGCATTTCTATTTCAGTAAAGACTTGTAGTGTGTACTTGTTTCCATTTAATGAAAGACTTGTATTTTATACCTATTCGTATACGACTTTCTCTTTACACCTCGAGTCGTAGTAGTATCGTAGCAGGAGTACATAGGATCGTTTCAACTTGTATTAGAAAGAACCTTAGGTCACTTTTTGCCATTATAATAGAATTCTATGCTTATGTTTGTATCCTTTGCTTATCTATGAAAAGCTTATTTTCTTAAAATAAAGAGTACTATTGTATGCTATACAATATCTTACTTTAGTAAATAAAACCCTTAATACAAAGGACAATTATTTTGGTTGACGCAAGTTGCTAAATCTTTTTGCTTACTATAAAAATTTTCTTTGTTATGGGTGCTGTGGCACACTATCGTTAGATAATTTATTATTATTATTTTGGTTCGAAGTCATTTTTTGGATAAATATTTTCCCACACCTCCTAAGAAACGAGAGCGGAACCTAGCACCTAGAGCCGGACCTACCCCATTCGGCGCGGCCAAAACCGCACCCTCCATCCTCCAATTATCAAAATTTCAAACTCCCAATTATTAAATGCCAACCTCCAACTTCAAAATTTCAAAACTCAATTATTTCCCTCCTCGACTCACCCCTCACCCGCCCTATATGTACCCCACCACCACTTCCCATTTCCTTATCCTTTTCTCTTCATCTCTCTTACCATCTCATCCCCCAACCCGAACCATGGCCACCCGACGACGAGGATTTCTGAAAGACGCCGCGTTCCGAGAAATCGAGCGAACCGAGCTCACCCTAACGACCCAAGCGCTACGGTTGCAAACCTTCATCTTCCTCCTGTTCTGTGTCGTGCTGACAATGGGCATGCCACGGTGGTTCGGTAGGAACAACCGCCTCCGCACCTTCTGGTGCTGTGTTCTCGCTGTGACCGTCGCACTCGAAGTGTTCGTAAGGGAATACGAACGTCATTTGATCCAAGCCTTCAATGATAGGTGGTAGGATGAGGCACGTCAATGGCACCATAGCCATTATTATCTACTTTTCCTTACTTTTCTTGTACCTAATGATGCCTTTAGGCATGTAGTATGTTGATCTTATGTTATCTTAAGAAATTTTATTTGCTTGTCTACCACAATCTGTCGTGTTCATTGCGTGCTAACTTCATAACAAAACCCTAAGTTCGAGTAACATCACCATTTCGGGAGATTATAGCCGTTAGTCTAAGTGTGTAGTGAGTACGGACTAGAAATAGCCAACATGCACCTAACCGCAACCTTAGAGTGATCAAAGTGGTAGACGACGATTCAAGGACCAATATAGCGACTTTGTCAAACTAGATACGCACCAATTTCGAGGACTAAATTATTTTAAGGGGATAGGTTGTAACGACGATTTTTGGTCAATAAAATTTCGCTAAAAATTTGAATTTTATTTTATCACTTGGATTTTTATTTCCATAACCAAAAATCGGTCGTTACTGACTAATAAAAATCTCATTTTTATTCAAAAATCTTTAAATTATATTTCTTGACTAGAAATCCTACTTAGCAAGTATAGTAAGTTAGCGAACCTTAACTACCGTTGTCTTGATCGCCTTTGCCTTGGCGTCGACTTCGACGCTACCGCTTTGCCTTGGCGTCGACTGACGCTGCCGCTTCGCCGAGGCGTCGGGTCACTATCGGGTTGCTTTGCCCTGGCTGCCGGTTCTGCCTTGGCATCGAGTCACGCCTTGCTTTTGCCTTGGCGTTCCTGGGCTGCCTTACTCTGGCCCTACCTTGGCTACGCCTTGGCCATGCTCACGCCGCTTGGCCATGCTCACGCCACCTTGGCCATGCTCACACCTCACCTGGCCATGCTCACGCCACCTTGGCCATGCTCACGCCGCCTTGGCCATGCTCACGCCGCTTTGGCCACCGCCTTAGCGGGCCGCTTGGCCATGCTCACGCCGCTTGGCCACCGACATAGCGGGTCGCTTGGCCATACTCACGCTTTGGCCATCGCTTTGGCCACTGGTCGCTTTGCCGCTGCCTGCCACCGGTCGCTTGGCCACCGTTGGCCACCGGCCGCTTTGCCGCCGCTGGCTGCTTGCCACCACCGGCCGCTTGACAATCGTTTGGCCACCGTCGCCGCTGGCCGCCGCTGGCCACCTGCCGCTTGACCATCGTTGCCATCGTCGCTTTGGCCGCTGTCGCCCACCGGGCGCTTTGACCACCGCTTTTGGCCACTGATCGCTGGCCGCTGGCGCTGCCACCGGCCGCTTTGACCATCGCTTTGGCCACCGGCCGCTTTGCCGCTGCTGCCGCCATACCGGCCGCTTTTGGCCACTATTTGGCCACCGGGTCGCTTTGGTCGCCGGCGGCCACCGCTGCTACCAGTCGCTTTGGCCACGCCACGCATTTCCTTGGCTTGGCACCTTCGACTTTAATACTTATTAGGCGATTTCCTTCTAATTACAACCGAATACCATTCGAGCAATGAAAGCCTAGATTAAGTATCGTTAAGTAGAATAGTCTAATGCCCATTTAGCCTAATCACTTCTTCCTAACCCTAGATGGACCATTTGACCCTTTTTGTCTTTATCCATTGGACGATGGATGCTAGGCAAATGTACCCAGTAGATAATAGGAAAACCTTGGTTAACCTCCCTAAGTACGAGATTAGATTAGTTTAGTGCTTAAATACAAGTATTAGACTTTTTAGTATTAACCGCTGGATAATAACCGCTAGGAGGTTTATTATCCATTGGACGATAGATTAGAATCCTAGCCACCATTACCCATTGGTTATTAACCATTAGAGAAACTATTATCCATTGGATAATAGTTAGTCTTGACAATCATGTGCTAGAATGATTTAATTAATAGATTTGGCATGTGTGAAATCCAATAAAATAAGATTTGTTCATTAGATTATTAGGTTAGTACATAGTACTTTGGATGATGTAGATTAGTTAATTGGATATTGGATTTTGACATATCTAGTAGGATTTCAAAATACATACTATATATATATTTATGTGTACTTGTATATATATATGAATATAGATATATATATAATAATTATAAAGTACCATGTGCATGTTTCCTTATTTTAATTAGAAAATCTTGTAAAGTATTTTATTTCTTTTACCCATTGGACAACAAATGTTAGGAGATTTATTAACCAATGGACAATAGCTTAGTCTTGCCAAAAGTACAAGGTTTATTATTTAAATTCTCATGGGATTCCCTTATTATTATATAAAAAGACTAGATTTTCCATGTGTGATATTTGGATTATTATTATACATAGTACTTTGAAAGAAGTAGAATACTTTATTAGATATTGGCATGTGGTATATCTAGGCTACATTGTGTGTACTAGCTTGTGTATATATATTATATATGTACTTGTATGTATATATATATAATAGGGTATTGTGCATATGTGCAATTGAATTCTTAAATGGAAAATATTAATTACTAGATTTCTATTGTACATATATACATTATAATATATGTAGTCTTCCATAAGTACTATTATATAAGTATATATATGTACCAAGTGGGAGAGAGAGAGAGGAGAGAAAGGCCGAGAGAGATGGGAGAGAGAGAGAGAAATTCGGATGGAGAGGGAGAGGGAGAGTGTGATGTGTGTGCAAGTGGATTGACATTACTTTGGTCATCTTGTCCTTCTTTGATAGGCTTTCAAAGTGAAAGCATGACCATGGCAATCAAATCTTGTCCTCCATTGTACCAAAACCCCATTAGTTTACTTGATTCAAATCACCTTCCTTGCCTTGTCTTCCAAAAATCCAATCCAAGGACACATCATAGCCTTGCATGCCTAGTTCTAGGATGAAACTTGCAAGCAAACAAGATTTGGCTAGAATAAAAAAAAAATGAGATATAGGAGAGAGAGAGAGAATTCGGCTAGAGAGAGAGAAGGGAGGTGCTTGCCTATAAATACTCACCTCATTCTTCATTCAACTCACACCTCAATCCATTCTCTAACTTCTCTCTAAAACCAATTTCTGTTTTGCCCAGGCAGCCCACTGTCCTCTGAAAAACTCCATTTCTTCTCCGGGCAAAAGTCATTTCTAGGAACAACGACCTCCAGGAAAGTCGTAGAACACTTCGAGAGCTTCAGTTTAGACCCAAGAACCACCCCAAACGGTCAAGAGATGACCAAGATATCGACCTCCAAAGTTCAGTGAAAAATCTGGAAATTCCATTCCAGACAGCTCACTGTCCACTTTCTTATCCCCATTTTTCTCCGGGCGAAAGTTGTTTCTAGGAACAACGACCTCCATGAAAGTCGTAGAACACTTCGAGAGCTTCAGTTTAGACCCAAGAACCACCCCAAACGGTCAAGAGATGACCAAAATATCGACCTCCAAAGTTCAGTGAAAAATCTGGAAATTCCATTCCAGACAGCTCACTGTCCACTTGCTTATCCCCATTTTTCTCCGGGCGAAAGTCGTTTCTAGGAATAACGTCCTTCACGGAAGTTGTAGAAAATTTCGAGATCTTCGTTTTAGACTCAAGAACGATCCTATTCGGCCCAGTTTTGACCAAGTTACTGCCCTCCAAAGTTTGGCCCAGATTGTGAGCATTCGACGCCCGTAGCACTTTCCAACTAGCTTATTCGGCCCCGACTAGTTTCGGATCAAGGTAGAATACTCCGACCCCGCTATCTCTAAGTATATGTGGTACTTGAATAGTTATATGCATGTTTGACTTGAATTTAGCTTGTAGATTAGTCCTTACCCTCTTCCTAAGTATATTGTATTGTATGAGCATGAAGCCAAACGTATCGTATGCTAGTTTTACATAGTTTACTTTGATCTTGTTAACTTAAGCTTATATACCATTGCTTGTATTACTTGTGGTATTATAACAAAGCATATGGTGGATTACCACCCCAAGGGCGTCCGCACATGTGGCGTTATGCTTTAAGTAATGGTTATGGACATACTATGTACTTGCTTGGATTATACTTACCTTGAGTATGCAAACATGCATTAAACGTGGTAGATACTTGTTTATGTATGAACTCGTCAATAAACACGTGTTGTTTTGAACGTCCAAAAAGATGGCTATACGTTGTCGTTTTAAAAGATAAAGTGTTGTTGGAAACGAAGTATTCGTATTTTGACCTTTTAAACGATTGTAAGCATGATAGCAAGTTGCTTGCCTTACTTGTGGTTGTAAACAAGCATGTTTAAATAGAGTTGGGTGATCTTGCTAGATTACTTTAAAGTGATTCGTCCCACTGCAGAGTCGATGCATGTTACGAGACACATGGAATTGGAAAAGTAAAGATATGACACCTAAGATGTGGTTGATATGGATAAAAAGTGTTTTGGAAAGAACATAATGACCGGACGTGGTAGTCATTATGGCCTTGAGTCAGACTTGGTAGCCTTTGTGGCAATGAGCCGGACTTGGTAGCTCATTGTTGTGCGACACAAGGTGCCGGTCTTGGATGCTCATGGTTGTGTGTGTGACACAATGTGCCGGACTTGGTAGCCATTGTGGCCATGCGTTGGTAACCTTGTGGCAATGAGCCGGACTTGGTAGCTCATTGTTGTGCGACACAAGGTGCTTGTAACCAATGGTTGCGTGCGTGCGTGTTTTCGGAATTGATGATAAAAGATGAGACACATTCTACGATACGCTGCGTAGGAGAAACTCTGATGATACGGACACCAACGATAGATAGCGAATGCGGATGTGTCATTGTATGAGTTTATTTGAAAGCATGTTAAGTTGGAAAATCGTATACTATCTTTGACGTGTATGTTAAGGGTTAGTGGCTTTGGATTACTCTATTGAGCTTTCAAGCTCACGGTGTTGCTTTATGTGACCCTGACATATTATACTGGTGGCGACGCTGGTACAATGTGTCAGACTTTCTAGATGAACAAGGAGAGCTGTATACCTTGGAGGCTTTCGAAGCTGAGGAACTCGCTAGGATGAAAGAAGAGAAGGAGCTGTAGATAACCTTAGATATCCATCCCTTTTGTGTAATGTAAGAACCCTTTGGGAGTTTATGATGTAATAAAGAGCCAGACTCTCTTGATTTATTCAATAAAAATGTTTATTTAACGTACCCGATTTTGGGGGCGTTACACTTCTGGAGTGCCTCCGGGCACCTCCTCCAGATTGCTGCTCCTGGTCGGCCTTCTCGTTCCCGAACAGGCCCTCTGGACCAATGATTTCTCGTATCACTGGACCCTCTTCCATGCGACTGGTCCAACGACTACTCTTGCCCTTTGGACTGTACCCCTGTTCGGGTATCTTGGACCTGGGACCTCTCGTGTCCCCGGTCCTTATTGCCGTTCACCTCACTGTACGGCGGATATTCCGACTATATTTATTCTGGGCCCCTCATACCATGTGTTCGGACCTTTCTTTGTACCCGTTCGGGATTACCTCCCTACAATGGCTCCCCAGCTTTACTCGTTATTTTCTCTTAATATGACGAGCAAAGCTCCTGAACACCGAGCAAGGTTCTCGTCCTTTGCTCCTGCACCCATGTTTCTCGTACTTGGTGCAAACTCATCATTAGTCCAAGCCAAAAGCCTCGTCGTTTGGTCTGGACAGGCTTTTCCAGCTGTTGCCTTTACACGCGGCATGCTCTGTACTGCCCCTATTAAATGTGAGCAGACGTTTCGGGGAACGGATCACCCAAATGGCGTCTGGGATGACGTTTCGCATACGTCACCCCCTTTACTAGGGTATACTTGGGTTTTTGCCCCATTTTCAAATCCACCTTTTCTCTCACCTCAGTTCCCTCTGCAGAAAGCACGCCCAAGCGCTCCCGCCATTGAAGCTCTGCTCAACATCTCAGGGTCTCTTTCCCCTCTGATTCTAGGGCTCTCGTCTATTCATTCGTAAGTCTCTATTCCCCTTCTCCATTCTGTCTTCTTCGTCGATATTAATAATCCCATCATCTAATCCCATCCCAAACAAACATACTCATTATAAAACCTAGACCCACAGTTCTTATTATGGGCCAGTTTCGTAGGCACTGTGACACACCCCAAAGGATGGCTGAGTTCAGATCTCGTTACGAGATCCCAGACAACGTGGCCACTTCGTTGGCCGTAGAAAACGTCATCCGTGAGAGTTTTGACAACGATACTCTACACATCCCTGTCGTAGCCGTCGTTGAGGGCGGCGTCTGGTTTCCCCTGGCACCGTTACTCTGCCAGATTTTAGCCCATTATAGACTGTCCCCGATGCAAGTTTCAGCCAACTTCTTCAGGGTTGTTATGGGCATCAATGCCCTGAACCAGATGCTAGGCACATCCCTAGGTTTGCACGACATACATCACCTGTACAGTATTTCCAGAACCAAGGACACCTTAACCTACTACCTGAAGAGTAGGGATTCTAGAAAGCGGCTGGTACTGGAGCTGCCTGATTCCGCTCGTGGGGACGATGATGACTTCCTCATCGTCACAGGGAACTTCGAACCCAGGGACGAGGACGGCAGAGTCATTGGCTTTCACGCTCCCCACAGATTTGGCACTCCACGTTAGTTCCTTTTCTCGTGGAACTTTTTTGCTGAGCAATTCCTCATATTGCACCTTTCATTCATTTTTTTGCTGATTGCAAATTTTTCTCGTATTTGCAGCTGCAAACGTAAACCAGGGGCATGCCATCATCACCCCCCAAGTTCACGTGACTGACATCAACCGTGCTCTTGCTTTCAACGGGCAGGGCACGTGCTTGGCTGGCCGAGCAAGAGCGGCACAGATCCTTCTCAGCTACCGCGCATCATACGGCGGGTTCATTGATCGGCGCATCCGAGCAGCAGACGTGCCAATCATCCCAGATCCTCCTGCTCAACAACCTGAGCAACAAGAGGAGAGGCGTTCTCGGACCTCTCCGCTGCCCGACGAACCCATCCAGCTCGCCGACGAAGCATCCACATCTTCCAGCGGATACTCTCCATTTCCCCCACCTCGAGAAATGGATCAACCGATAAATCTCAACAACCTTCTCACCATTGGCCGTGGAAAAGGCCGCGGCTCTGCTCGTGGCCGCGGAAGGTCTCAAAGCCCGGCGCCGTCTCTTGGCCGCCGAGGACCGGCTCAAACAGACACTCCTCCTGGCTTCTCCCCCGAGGAGATTGAAGCCATCCATCGTGACAAACATCAACGGTTGGAAACCTCTTCTGTCGAGCAGCCTCCTCAACTCACAGCTCCTCCAACTCCCATCTAGGCCCCTCAGCTTACACACGGCGGCCAGCCACACCGTCAGGATGGCGTCGATTCAAGCGGCAGCCTTGCACTATCCAGGCTTTCTGCCGCTGGGGATATGCAGAAAGAAGTGGCTTGCTCCCCAGACAATCTCCTCGGCTCGTTCATGAGCCATAGCGCCAAGGTAAGCCCCTAACACTCGTGTTTACGGACTAATGATACTCAATAGTTCTTCCCGTCATCCGTCTAACTTAGAGATAACCCCAGGCAGTGCAAAAAATGGTGGCCATGGCTCAGAAACTGGGACACTCGGAGCCCCAGCGTGTCAAGCTTGCCAGTGAGAACGCCAAGCTTCAAAACACCATTGTCAGGCTGGAGAGAGAGAGAAATCAGGCCCGCGGGCTTGCGGACGAGCTTAGGGGTAAGCTGGAGGGTGTAGAGGACAGCCTGAACCAGACCTTGACTGAGCTGGAGGCGAGCAAAAACGAGGCCAAGGCAGCCTATCAGCAGGGCTACAATGAGGGAATCCATGTGGCCACTAAGAGCTACACTGACCAGATGCCCGGGATCCAGGACCAAGTCTTCGAGGCTGGCTGGTTGGCTTGCCTTAAAAAGATTGGTACGGCAGAATCTTCTCCTCTTTGGACCGAGATCGACCTTCCTGGCACCCAGGTGGTTGCTGGTGAATAGGAAGAAGTTGTAGAGGAAAAAGACAGTCTGGATAGGGAGCTCAACGCCAACATCCCCGAACAGCAGAGCGCTAGCGTCGAACAGACTGGAGAAGTGACCAGCCTCGGCCAAATAGAAGCCGATGGTGGTCCATCTGAGCCAAGCGCTGCTGTGGAAAACTCTACTCCTTCGGCCTCTGCTCCTGCTCCAGCCTCCACCACTGCTCCAGCCTCCCCACCTGTCATCCAAGACCTGACGAACGAAGTGTAAGTGGGACTCTTTGTAGTGGTAACAACTGGAACTCTTGCACAGTTTTGACTGGTCCTGCGTGGCCATTGGTTTTGCCCTTCGTGGCACTGATATATTTCTATACATTTTTAACTCTGTTGGTTTTGGCCCTTCGTGGCCTTTCTGAATGTTTCTGGTGGCCTTGTGTGGTCTGAACAATTTTTACTTGGCCCTTCGTGGCCTTTCTTGAATGCAGGTGGCCGTCCCATGGCCAGTATCTTTTTGTGCTAAGTGTTTTCGTACTTAGGTTGATGCATATTCCTCATATGCTCCCCAGGCCTTATCGTGCCTGCTGATGATGTTGTATTCACTTTCTCATACCTTACGTACTTTAGAGTAACGCTCAGTTGCTTTAGCAGCTTTCAACACGTATAGTTGTTTGTATTTAGGGTCTGTTTGGAACTCGAGCAACCCTCAAGCTTTTTTGAACTCTAGATATTACTGCATGTTTACGTATGCAGCCCATATGTTTCATTCTTGGAAACTTCCCCTAATATATTCGTACTTGGGTTACCCAAATGTGCTCGTATTTGGATTTAGTAATTTTGGGTTTATTCATACCCAGTTTAAGTTACAAGCTCATGTGGGGATGCACCCGTACAAGTAATCAAATCTTATTTGTACCTAAAATAATCCCAGACATATTCGAATCTGAGAGCAGTGTGCATATCCTCGTATGCATTCTGGGTGTATTTGTACCCGAGCAGACAGACAAGTATATTCGTCCTTGGCTCACCTGGTGTATTCGCACTGAGCGCATGCACAAGTATATTCGTACTTGGCTCAATTTTGGGTGTATTCGTACCCGAGCAGACAGACAAGTATATTCGTACTTGGCTCAATTCTGGGTGTATTCGTACCCGAGTAGACAGACAAGTATATTCGTACTTGGTAAAATTTTGAAAGATTCGAAATTCCATTTAGTTACCCTACACCTCTGCTCCCCAATACGAAGTAAGGACTAAGGACATAGCTTGACTTCATATTTAAAGCATGATAAATGAAAAACTCGTAAAAAATAGCGTTTGTTACCAAAATTTGGGAATTTATTCATAATTCGCAAAACTCAAGGGGGCGTTACGCGTACCCCTTGCAACTAGTAAAAGAAAACACAAGAGAATTATATTCGTAATTCCCACACAATCACGATGTGCATCTAAAACAGAATAGAAACGAAATCGAAGTTCTTCACACGTAGAACTTCCTCAAGTTGTGAACATTCCAGGGCCTTGGTACCGGGTTCCCGTCCAGGTCTGCCAATCGATATGCCCCAATGCCCACAACCTCTGTTACTCGATACGGGCCCTCCCAATTGGCCCCTAACTTGCCCTCGTTGGCCACCTTGGTGTTGCCGAGCACCTTTCGTAGCACAAGGTCTCCAACACCAAACTCTCATGGGTGGACATGCTTGTTGTAACTTTTCATCAACTGCTCCTGGTACGAAGCCAGGTGCACCAGAGCTCGTTCTCTCCTCTCCTCGGCGAGGTCCAGCTCAATTTCCAGGGCTCTGTCATTGCCCCCACTCTCCACCAGTGTGGTTCTGTTGGTCGGCAAACCAACCTCCAATGGAATCACAGCCTCTGTTCCATATGCTAGCGAATAGGGGGTCTCTCCCGTAGACCTCCTAGGAGTTGTTCGGTGTGCCCACAGGACCAATGGCAATTTGTCAGGCCACTTGCCTTTTGCTTTGTCCAACCCTTTCTTGATCCCGTCAAGTATAGCCTTGTTGGACGCCTCTGCCTGCCCATTGCTTTGAGGGTAGGCCGGTGTGGAATAGTAGTTCCTTATTCCATATTGGGCGCAAAAAGCCTTGAACTTTTCTGGAACTGCGACCCATTATCAGTGATCAAGGAATAAGGAACCCCAAATCGAGTGATGATGCTCTTCCACACCGAACCTTTCTATCATAGGTTCTGTGATTTTTGCCGGTGGTTTCGCTTCAATCCACTTGGTAAAGTAGTCCGTTGCTACCAACGGGAACTTCCTGTTCCTAGTAGCCTTGTGGAGGACCCACGATGTCCATCCCCACTGAGCAAAAGGCCAAGGACTAGTCAACGGTACCAGATCCTCAGTGGTGTTCGGATCATAGGTGAGAACTTCTGACACTTCTCACAGATTTTCACGTACACCCTTGCATCTTCTTGTATGTGCAGCCACCAGTAACCCTGGGTGATTGCACGGTGAGCAATGGATCTCGCACCTGCGTGACTCCCACATGTTCCCTCATGTATTTCATGGAGGAATTTCTGCACCATCTCGGGGTGCACGCAAAGCAGGTACGGTCCAGTGAAAGACTTTCTGTACAACTTCCCTTCTGGTGATAGCCAAAATCTTGCAGATTTCGTCTTTATCTTGTGAGCTTCTTTTTTATCTGTGGGGAGTGTCCCATCTCGTAGGAACTCCACTATTGGATCCATCCAACTTGATCCTTGGTTCACGTCCAGGACCAATTCCACACTTCTCCCAATGCTCAGCTCAGCAAGATAGTCCACTGCTACCTTCCTCTTGAACTCTATTGGCACAGCCACTGCCAACCAAGCCAGTGAGTCGGCGTGGGCGTTCTGTCCAGAGCTTATCTGCTCGATGTGTATCTTCTCAAAGGTATCAAGCAATTCCTTGGCTGCCTCCACGTAGGCTGCCATCTTTTCACTCCGGGCCTCGTATTCCCCGGACAGCTGATTCACCACGAGTTGCGAATCACAGAATACTCGAATTCTTTTTACTTTCAAGGTTCTTGCGCTCCGTAACCTGGCCAGGAGTGCCTCGTACTCCGCCACATTATTCGACGCACTGAAACCCAGGCACAGGGACAATTCGATCATAACTCCTTCAGGAGGGAAAAACACCACTCGAATTCCAGATCCGGTGTTGGATGCGGATCCATCTACAAAAAGCTTCCATTCCAATGGGTCCTGCTCGGCGGATGCCCCTCGGTTCTCGGCTGACAGTTCGTCCAACTGCTCTTTTCTCGTAGGAGGCCGTGGAGCCACTGTGGGAGAGAACTCTACCACAAAATCTACCAAAACTTGCCCTTTGACTGCCGTGCGCGGCTGATAATCAATATCATATTGGCTCAATTCCACCGACCAAGTTGATATTCATCCCGAGAAATCGGCCTTTCGAAGCAATGACTTCAACAGGAACTCCGTGTAAACAACCACTTTGTGACTTTGGAAGTAGTGGGGCAACTTCCTAGCTGCCGTCCTCAGTGCCAGGACCAACTTCTCAAGAGGTAGATATCTTGTTTCTGCATCCAATAGCGTCTTGCTCACGTAATAGATAGGGATTTGCTCGGATCCCTTGTTCCTCAGTAAGACCGCACTTACAGCATGTTCGGATACTGCTAAGTACAGGGTCAGGACCTCGCCAGGCTCAGGAGTAGACAGAAGTGGGGCTACTGCCAAGTACTTCTTCAGGTCTTGGAACGCTTGCTCACACTCTTCTCCCCATTCGTAACCTTCTCTCTTTTTTAACAACTGAAAGAAAGGTCTACACTTGTCACTCGAACGACTTATGAACCTGTTAAGGGCTGTCGCCATCCCTGTTAACCGCTGGACCTCCTTCGTGGTCCTCGGACTCTGCAGCTTCTGCAAAGTTATTATTTGATCGGGATTCGCCTCTATCCCTCTAATGGTCACTAAGTGACCCAGGAACTTCCCAGAACTTACCCCAAACGCACATTTCGAGGTGTTGAGCTTCAGCTTATACTATCTCAGTATCTCAAAAGCTTCTTTCAGATCAGCGATGTGGTCCCATTTCTCCTTGCTTTTCACCACCATATCGTCTATGTACACCTCCATGGTCTTGCCGAGCAGCTTCTTTAGCATAATCGTTACTAGTCTCTGGTAAGTTGCTCCAGCATTCCTCAGACCAAAGGGTATAACATTGTAACAGTACAACCCCCGTGGTATGATAAAGGACGTCTTCTCCGGATCGGGGCCGTACATAGCTATCTGGTGATATCCTCGATAAGCGTAGAGAAAACTCATACGCCCATACCCAGCTGTTGCATCCACCAACTGATCTATCCTGGGCAGGGGAAAACTGTCTTTCGGACAAGCCTTGTTTAGATCTGTGAAATCGACGCATACCCGCCATTTCCCACTCTTCTTTTTTACCATCACTGTGTTAGACAACCATTCGGGGTAGTATACCTCTCGGATCGCCTTTGCTTCGAGCAAACGGTCGACCTCCTCAATAACAGCGTCCACATCTTTGTCTGGCGAGATCTTCTTTTCTTACGCATCACCGGTTTGTCTTTGTGGGTCCACATTCAGGTGGTGGCAAATCATGTTTGCATCCACCCCAGGCATCTCCTCGGGCACCCAAGCAAACACATCAATGTGCTCTTTGAGAAATTTCACCAACTCTTCCTCCTCTTCTTTACACAGGTTTTCCCCAATCAGGAAATACCTTTCAGGATCATTCTCGTTGATCTGGATTTTCTTCAATCCTTCCACCACCTTCTCGGCTGGATTCCCTCCGACATCCTCGATGGTTGACCGATTAGTAACCTCGACGGTTTGCACCAACTGTGCCTTGGGTGCTTTCTTGATTATGGAAACCAAGCACTGTTGGGCTGTGTTTTGGTTCCCCCTTATTTTCTCGATTCCAGTGGATCCTGGAATTTTACCATCTGGTGGTAGGTGGAGGAAACCGCCCTCATCTTATGCAATCAAGTCCTTCCTATAATCGCGTTATAGGAAGATGGCACGTCCACCACTAAAAAGTCGGTTCTCAGCACCACTGTTCCTGCCTGAACAGGAAGGGTCACCTTGCCCAATGGCCAGACTACCCCTGCACTGAACCCAACCAACGGAGTTCCTGACTGTACCAAGTCTGCTTGTGCCAATCCCAGCTTCTTGAACGCGTCGTAATAAAGCACCTCGGTGCAGCTTCCTGAATCCACCAGGATCCTCTCCATGTCATATTCCCCAATTCGTAGGGTAATCACAAGAGCGTCATTGTGTGGCACCTGGACTCCCCCCAGGTCCTCGTCAGTGAAGGTTATGCCCTCGTTGCAGTCTTCCACTTCACGTCCTCGTTTCTTTCCCAACCGCATCACGTGCTGGTCGTGTTTTACCTGCCTTTGAAGCAACCTCACCTCATTTCTCGTATAAGGTGTGGCTAATCCATGTATCATATGGATCACGCCCCTTGGATTCTGCTCGTAATCCAGTTCCATTGCCCTCTCGGCATCCTTGTGCTCCTCTTGAATGAATTCCTTCAAATACCCTCGTGAGACCAGGTCATCAAGGTGCTGCTTGAACATCTCGCAGTCCTCCGTCATGTGACCCCAGTCCTTGTGGTAACTGCATTGTTGACTCGTAGCCCTTCTTGCATCTTTATCACCCTCCAGCCGTGGAGGCCACTTAAAGTATGGGCGGTTCTTTATTCGATAAAGAACCCGATAAATCGGTTACCGTCGTTACTGAGAAGAAGGACTTTGGGTCACGGGCATGCCTCTCCCGGTACGACTCTTTCTTAGTCTGTCCGTGCTCCTTCCTCTCTTTGTAAGTCCTGGGCTCGGGTTTATCCGCCTTCTTCACGGCACCCTTGGCTTGCTCGGCACTCAACTTGCCGTCTTCCCGTAGTATGTCATCCTCATTCCTGGCATGCTGCTCAATACGTTCCATCAGCTTTGCCAGCGTGCCCACTGGACTCATGTTTAGGGACTTTCGTAGCTCCCCCCGAACAGGCAACCCAGTCTTGAACGTTGCTATTGCATACTCCTCACTGCAAGTTTCAATCTCGTTGAAAGTCTCCCAATACTTCTTGGCGTAGTCCCTGATCGGCTCATTCTCTCCTTGCTTCATAACTGAGAGACTCTCAAAAGTTTTGGGTGGTTTCCTGCTCGTCAGGAACCGAGCAGTGAATTCCTCAGCCAACTGTCTCCATCCTCGTATGGTGTTCGGCCCCAACTTATGGAACCATGACAGGGGCCACCTTTCCCAAACTAGATGGGAACATCTTGCGCATGATCGCGTCATCACCATCGTGCATAAACATCGCCTGCTGGTAATGCTGTATGTGTGCCACTGGGTCTGCATTCGTTTCATACAGGATAAACGTCCCATGTTTAACCCTGCTCGGCAACTTTACCTCCTGCAATCTCTTTGCAAAAGGAGAAGTTGCTATGTTGCTAAGGGCTCTCCGCGCTGCTTCTCGTGCAGACATGGTCCCCTCTTCTGATCCCTTTGCATTATTCTTTTCACAATCGAAATCAGGTTCTCGTAACTGTCCCTGTGGTGCTTCCTGCTCCCTCCTTCCTCGGGAGTGGAGCTCCTACTTCTGCTTCTCCTTTTTCGTGAAGAAGCCTTTGGTCGCTTCGGAGTGAGGCTCCCGCTTCTTCTTTTCGTGAAGAAGCTCTCCTATACGCCACCATATCCAACCTTTCTTTTACGGACTTCCTTCGTGAAAGCTCAGAATACTCCGGATGTTCTCGTATCCGCTGCAGCTGTTGAATCTCATATTCTCGTCTCTTAATCAGACGAGCGTATTCCTCTATTTCCTGTCTCTTTCTGTCCAGGATGTCTTCCCTGTTATGCAGGCTTTTCGAACGTGGCACTGACTCCTTCCCACGGCGGGACTTACTCCTTCTCGTGGATCCTGTGGCCGTTCGCCCGTCCTTGTTTTTGGAGTCGCCATGGATTGCCAGGGGGCGGTCCTTGCTCGTGGTCCTCCCCGCACGCCTACCTTCAGGCTTTAAAGCCATAGTGCGACATACCAAGGCAATGCCAGAATTTTGGTGAAGACTAGTTGAAGGAGCGCAGGGCTGCCAAGGAAATTTTTGCAGATAGCGTCCTTAGTATTTTGGGGTAGATCAATACACAATGTAAGTGCAAGAAAACGAAACAGGCCTTCGAACAGCACCAAACTGTAACGACTACTTTTCTCTCTACACCGAAACCCTAGCATACCGCCGGAATCGAACCTATAAAACAAACAAAAGGTGGCGCACCTTTGCCGTCTCGTGGCAAAGGCCCTCCGATGCCAAAGTTAGTATCTCGTACTAGTGAAACCTTAATTCTCAATAAGTAATAAGCCAATAGCCAGGGAATTGCGTACCTTTACCTCTAGGTTTACCTCATATTTATAGACCCATGTCTACTTGCTGTCCAAGCCATCTTGCTGCCCTAAGTTTCCTTTCTCGTAAAGGGAACCCAGAATATCAGGGATTCTCATTCCCTTAACTGCATATTTCCTTTTAAACCTTTTAGGAACTCTTTCCGAAGCTGGCCGTTCACCCCATTCTCGTTGGGTATCTCCTCCAGGATGCTGCTCCCCACTGGGTATTTCCATTTCTAGACCCTTCTGGAGTGCCTCCTGGCACCTCCTCCAGATTGCTGCTCCTGGTCAGCCTTCTCGTTGCCGAACAGGCCCTCTGTACCAATGATTTCTCATATCACTGGACCCTCTTCCATGCAACTGGTCCAACGACTACTCTTGCCCTTTGGACTGTACCCCTGTTCGGGTATCTTGGACCTGGGACCTCTCGTGTCCCCGGTCCTTATTGTTCACCTCACTGTACGGCGGATATTCCGACTATATTTATTCTGGGCCCCTCATACCATGTGTTCGGACCTTTCTTGTTCCCGTTCGGGATTACCTCCCTACACCTTTCAGACAGAAACACAGTGTTCTAGGAAAATCCATCGGTCGGCCGTAACATCGATCTCACGGCCTTAACATCCATTCCTCACCCGAGCAACCTGTTGCTAAGCAAATCTCCCTGAGAGATCAAAGCCTCGGCCGCCAGATCAATGGCTCGGCCGCCCAAACCATTCCTCGGCCGCCAGTTCCTTTCTACGGCCGCCAGATCGACCTTTTTCTAGACTCTCGAATGTTCTGTCGGTTGTTTGATCCAACCACGATACCTTTCCGATGCGTTCGGGCTACGTTCAGAGATCACAACGAGGAGTTTGAATTGCATTGCAATTGCAATTGCAATCGCGTGATTTGATTGGACCGAGTGAGTCATCAAAATTGCCTATATATAGAGGCCTTTGCACCACAAAATTGATATGATTTCACACCCTCATAAGTCACGAAACCCTGCAGAAATATACATACAAACCCTCTCTACAAAAGCCCTAACCTACCGAAGGCAGCGATTAATTTGACGATCTAACCCCGGAGTTCAAACCCTAAACCTAGGGTTTCATTCAAGAAGCAATCAATCAGTCAATCCCCATCAATCCGAAGCAATCAAGCAACTGAGGGATCAAGGTGGTGAGGCCCAACGGCCTCTGGTTTGGTTTATTTGTCGTATTTGCATTTAATCTTAGCGTTTTGATTGTTCGTTAACCTTTCTGTCTGGTGTGAGGAAGAACACCAGCTGGGGCTTCAATGCCTCGGCCGGTACATTGAATCAGCGTGATTACTCGGCCGTGACATCCATTCACCGGCCGAGTAATCGATCTGCTGGCTCAGCTTTGATTTGTTTACTGCTTTCTGACGCATGTTCACTTATTGTCTCGGCTCACCTTATTTACTGTTTAAAGGCATAAAAACAGATTACGTGTTTGAATTAGATGAAGCATCTATATGTCTTATGTTGAATGATTATGGGCTAGCCTCACGGCTAGGGTGCCTAACACCTTCCCCTTACTGTACCTTTGGCTTCCGTATCCAGAATCTCTATCCGTTTTCCTAGCTTTGACAAACTAGGTGGCGACTCTGTTTTGATGATAACCGCTATCATGCGGCGATGTTCCTAGCCATGCGAATGTCCATGATCTCGGTTTATGAAGCAAGTAACCAAACGAGCAAAACAAACGATATCAAACTGTATGGCGATGCCCCCTCGGGAGGTGTCTACATTTATTTATTTTTAAATTATTATTGGATAAAAATTTCTTGTATCAAATTTAACTTCTTGTCCATACGAGATAAAAGCCCCATTCATAAAAAGTTACGTGATTTCTAGGCTTATTGTTTATTTCAATTATCATTTTGATTATTTGTATTGTTCTGAATTTTAATTTATATGCTAGATTGGACCCAAAGGCATGGGTTGGTTTGTGAATAGCATTCACCTAGACGTTGTAGGGAGGTAATCCCAAACAGGTACAGAAGGTGTCCCGAACACGTGGTACGTGGGGCCCAGGGTAAATATAATCGGAGCATCCGCCGTGCAGTACGATGAACGGCAATAAGGATCGGAGACACGAGAGGTCCCAGGTCCAAGATACCCGAGCAGGGGTATAGTCCAAAGAGCAAGGGAAGTTGTTGGACCAGTCGCATGGTAAAAGGACCAATGATATGAGAGGTCATTGGTCCAGATAGTCTGACCGACGAGAGGCCCGAAAACGGGCGGCGTTACGGAAGAGATGCCGAAGACGCTCCAGAGGGTCGAAGTGGCGGATACCCGATGAAACAATATCGGAGAAGATACCCAACGGAATGGGATGAACGGCCAATTATGGGAAGAATTCCTAAATAGTCTATAAGGTAACATGCGATTAAGAGCGAGAATCTACGATATTCGGGTTCCTTATACGAGAAAGGAAACCTAGGGCAACGAGATGGCTTGGACAGCAAGCATAAGTGGATCTACAAATATGAGGTAAATCGAGAGATAAAGGTACGCAGTTCTTGGCTATACGTTCCAATACCTACTGAGAATTAGGGTTTTCACTAGTATGAGATACTAACTTTGTCATCGGATGGCCTTTGCCACGAGAAGGCAAAGGTGCGCTCACCCTTTGTATGTTTTACAGGTTCGACTCCGGCGGTGTGCTAGGGTTCCGGCGAGGGGTTCAAAGTAGCCGTTACGATTTGGAGTGATTCAAAGGCCCTTTTGTTTTCCTGCACTTACAATTGACACCGTCTGTGGGAAACGAAAGATATCCTTTTGAAAAAGCGACCATGGCGGAACAAGAACCAAGAACCCCGCTCGATCCAAACAATCAGCTGGGTGGAAGAGGTGACAAATCCCCGCCCGACTGTCTGAGAAAGCCCGACGGTGGGCATGCAAGGAGGACCACGAGCAAGGACCATCCCTTGATTGTCCATGGCAATTCCAGAAACAAAGATGGGCGGACGGCCACGGAGTCCACGAAAAGGAGTAAGTCCCGCCATGGGAGAGAATTAGTGGCACGTTCGAAAAGCATGCACAGCAGGGAAGATATCCTAGATAAGAAGAGACAGGAAATAGAGGAGTATGCTCGTTTGATTAAGAAACGAGAGTACGAGATTCGACAACTGCAACGGATACGAGAACTTCCGAAGGATTTTGGACTTTCATGAAGAAAGTCCAGAGGAGAAAAGCTGGCTGTGGTGGAGTACAAGAGAGCTTTTTCACGAAAAAGGAGGAGCAGGAGTCTCACCCCAAAGTGACTAAGGGCTTCTTCACGAAAAAGGAGAAGCAGGAGCAAGATTTCCTCCCCCGAGGAAGGAGGGAGCAGGAAGCACCACAGGGATAGGTACGAGAGACCTGATTCCGACTGGGAAAGGAATAATGCCAGGGCTGCAAAGGGGCCAGAGGAGGGGACCGTGTCTGCACGAGAGGCAACACAGAGAGCCCTTAGCAACATAGCAACTTCTCCATTTGCAAAGAGATTGCAGGAGGCAAGGTTGCCGAGTAGGGTTAAGCACGGGACGTTTATCCTGTACGAAACCAATGCAGACCCGGTGGCTCACATACGACATTACCAGCAGGCGATGTTTATGCACGACGGTGATGACGCGATCATGTGCAAGATGTTCCCATCTAGTTTGGGAAAGGTGGCCCTATCTTGGTTCCATAAGTTGGGGCCGAACACCAAACGAGGATGGAGGCAGTTGGCCGAGGAATTCACTGCTCGGTTCCTGACGAGCAGGAAACCACCCAAAACTTTTGAGAGTCTCTCAGTTATGAAGCAAGGAGAGAATGAGCCAATCAGGGACTACGCCAAGAAGTATTGGGAGACTTTCAACGAAATTGAGAGTTGCAATGAGGAGTATGCAATAGCAACGTTCAAGACTGGGCTGCCTGTTCGGGGGGAGCTACGAAAGTCCCTAAACATGAGTCCAGTGAGCACACTGGCAAGGCTAATGGAACGAATTGAGCAGCACGCCAGGAACGAGGATGACATACTGCGGGAAGATGGCAAGTTGGGTGCCGAGCAGGCCGACGGGCTCTGCAAAGAAGGCGGATAAGCTAGAGCCCAAGACGTACAAAGAGAGGAAGGAACATGGGCAGGCCAAGAAGGAATTCTACAGGGAGAAGCACGCCCCGGACCCAAAGTCTTTCTTCTCGATAACAACGGTTTGGAAGGAACCGATTTATCGGATTCTTTATCGAATAAAGAATCGCCCGTACTTCAAGTGGCCTCCAAGGGTGGAGGGTGATAAAGACGCAAGAAGGGCTACGAGTCAGCACTGCAGTTACCACAAGGACTGGGGTCACATGACGGAGGACTGTGAGGTTTTCAAGCAGCACCTTGATGACCTGGTCTCACGTGGGTATTTGAAGGAGTTCATCCAAGAGGAGCACAAGGGTGCCGAGAAAGCAATGGAGCTGGATTACGAGCAGAATCCAAGGGGCGTGATCGATATGATACATGGATTGGCCACACCGTATACGAGAAATGAGGTGAGATTGCTCCAGAGGCAAGTAAAGCACGACCAGCACGTGATGCGGTTGGGAAAGAAACGAGGACGTGAAGCGGAGGGATGCAACGTGGGCATAGTCTTCACGGATGAGGACCTGGGAGGAGTCCAGGTGCCGCACAATGATGCTCTTGTCATAACCCTACGAATTGGGGAATATGACATGGAAAGGATCCTGGTGGATTCAGGAAGTTGCACCGAGGTGCTTTATTACGACGCATTCAAGAAACTGGGGTTGGCACAAGCAGACTTGGTACAGTCGGTAACTCCGTTGGTCGGGCTTAGTGCAGGGGCAGTCTGGCCATTGGGCAAAGTAACCCTCCCTGTTCGGGCAGGAACAGTGGTGCTGAGAACCGACTTTCTAGTGGTGGACCTGCCATCTTCCTATAACGCGATTATAGGAAGAACTTGGTTAAATAAAATGAGGACAGTTTCCTCCACCTACCATCAGATGGTAAAGTTTCCAGGGTCCAATGGTATCGAGAGAATAAGGGGAAACCAAAAGACAGCCCAACAGTGCTTGGTTTCCATAATCAAGAAGGCACCCAAGGCACAGTTGGTGCAAACAGTCGAGGTTACCAACCAGCAGACCATCTTGGACGTCGGAGGGAATCCAGCCGAGAAGGTGGTGGAAGGATTGAAAAAAATCCAGCTCAACGAGAAGGATCCTAAAAGGTATTTCCTGGTTGGGGAAAATCTGTGCAAAGTAGAAGAGGAAGAGTTGGTGAAGTTTCTCAAAGAGCACATTGATGTGTTTGCTTGGGTGCCCGAGGAGATGCCTGGGGTGGATGCAAACGTGATTTGCCACCACCTGAATGTGGACCCACAGCACAAACCTGTAATGCAGAAGAAACGAAGATCTGCCGTACAGCATGAGGATGCTGTTATCGAAGAAGTCGACCGTTTGCTCGAGGCAAAGGCGATACGAGAGGTGTACTACCCGGAGTGGTTATCCAACACAGTGGTGGTGAAAAAGAAGAATGGGAAATGACGAGTTTGCGTCGATTTCACGGATCTAAACAAGCCCTGCCCAAAAGACAGTTTTCCCCTGCCCAGGATAGATCAGTTGGTGGATGCAACAGCTGGATATGGGCGAATGAGTTTCCTCGGCGCTTATCGAGGATATCACCAGATAGCCATGTACGGCCCCGATCAGGAGAAGACGTCCTTCATCACACCACGAGGGCTGTACTGTTACAGTGTTATGCCCTTTGGTCTGAGGAATGCTGGAGCAACTTACCAGAGACTAGCAACGATTATGCTAAAGAAGTTGCTCGGCAAGACCATGGAGGTATACATAGACGACATGGTAGTCAAGAGTAAGGAGAAACGGGACCACATCGTTGATCTGAAAGAAGCTTTCGAAATACTGAGGGAGTATAAGCTGAAACTCAACGCCTCGAAATGTGCATTTGGAGTAAGTTTTGGGAAGTTCTTGGGCCACTTAGTGACCATTAGAGGGATAGAAGCGAATCCCGATAAGATAATAGCTTTGCAGAAGCTACAGAGTTACAGAGTCTAAGGACCACGAAGGAGGTCCAGCGATTGACGGGGATGGCTGCAGCCCTTAATAGGTTCATTAGTCATTCAAGCGACAAATGTAGACCTTTCTTCCAGTTGTTAAAGAAAAGAGAAGGTTACGAATAGGGAGCAGAGTGTGAGCAAGCGTTCCAAGACCTGAAGAAATACTTGGCGGCAGCCCCACTCCTGTCAACCCCTGATCCTGGTGAGATCTTGACCTTGTACTTAGCAGTCTAAGAACATGCTGTGAGTGTGGTCTTACTGAGGAACAAGTGATCTAAACAAATCCCTGTCTATTATGTGAGCAAGACGCTACTGGACGCAGAGACGAGATATCTGCCCCTTGAGAAGTTGGTCTTGGCACTGAGGACAGCGGCTAGGAAGTTGCCCCATCACTTCCAAAGCCACAAAGTTGTGGTTTACACAGAGTTCCCGTTGAAGTTGTAGCTTCGAAAGGCCGATTTCTCGGGACGAATATCAACGTGGTCAGTGGAATTGAGCCAGTATGATATTGATTATCAGCCGCGCACGGCAGTCAAAGGGCAAGTTTTGGCAGACTTCGTGGCAGAGTTCTCTCCCACGGTGGCTCCACTGCCTCCTACAAGAAAGGAGCAGCTGGTTGAGCCATCAGCAGAGAAGCGAAGGGCACCCGCCGAGCAGGATCCTTTGGAGTGGAAGCTTTTTGTTGATGGATCCGCATGCAACACCGGATCTGGAATCGGGGTGGTGCTTTTCCCTCCTGAAGGAGTTATGATCGAGTTGTCCCTGCGCCTGGGTTTCAGTGTGTAACGACCCTGATTTTTGGACAATAAAAATTTCGCTAAAAATTTGAAATTTTTTTTTAATACTTGGATTTCATTTTAACATCCAAAAATCGGTCGTCATCGACTTATAAAATTTTGTTATTATATTTGAAAATTCTTTATTTATTTTATAAATCCCTTTTTGCGATTAATAATCCGTCATAATTAGGTTTATGACTTAGGAGATTAGAATTCATCGCCCGGGCATTAAGGTCATTTTCTAAAGATGAGTATGCCTATTAAGACCTTGGTATAGTTACTTGGTAATTGTAGTATGGGCAATTTACCTCTAGGTCCAGAAAATAGAAAGTAATTCCCACCAAGTCTCCTCTAATTAACGAAACACTAAAACCCTACGAAAGTGCCTAAAACCCCAAATACTGAAAGTGCTTAACTCTTAGGGCACCCTATGAAAGTGCCTAAACCTCAGGGTACCCTATAAAAGTGCCTAAAACTCTAGGGTACCCAATAAAAGTGCCTAAATCGCTCAAACCCTATAATAGGAAAGTGCACCCTAAAACTCATATGAAAGTGCCTAAACCTAAACCCTAGGGCTCTATGAAAGCACCTAAACCTAAACTCTAGGGTACCTTAAACCCTAGGGTATCCTAAAATCTAAAATCTTAAGGTAGCCTAAAACCCTAAAATCCTAGGGTACCCTAAGATTTTAGGGTACCCAAGGGTACTAGGGTACCCATTAGGGTACCATAAAACCCTAGCATACCCTAAAACACTAGGGTGACACTTCTATTAATGGTAAATGTATTTTTGTAAAAGTGGACTTAGTGGTAATTAAGTATTTCATCTCTCCTTAATGGGAATTAAGTGTCACTTTTCTATACTTAGAGGTAATTTTCTCTTGTAGTAAAATCCTAGAATTTATTTTCTCGGCTGGAAATCCTACATGGCAACCGATTAGCTAGCAACCTTAATTACCGTTTGGCTTAGTTACATTTCCCTAACCTAGAGTGTTGCATCGATGCCGAAGTGGTTAGTAGAAATTTTTGGTCTTTGCCTTAACCGTCGGCTTGACCGCCTTGCTTTGGCTTGGCTAGGCTGCCTAGGCATCGGGTCGCTGTTAGGCCTGCCTCGCCCAGGCATCGGGTCTCTGTCGGGCCTGCCTCGCCTTGGCGTCGGCTCGCTGACGGGCCTGCCTTGCCTTGGCGTCGGCTCGCTGTCGGGCCTGCCTTGCCTTGGCGTCGGCTCGCTGTCGCGCCTGCCTTGCCTTGGCGTCGGCTCGCTGTCGCGCCTGCCTCGCCTAGGCGTCGGGTCGCTGTCGGGTCTGCCTCGCCTAGGCGTCGGGTCACTGTCGGGTTGCTCTGCCCTGGCTGCCATCGGGTTCTGCCTTGGCATCGGGTCGCGCCTTGCTTTTGCCTTGGCGTTGCTGGGCTGCCTTGCTCTGCCTTGGCTGCCATCGGGTTCTGCCTTGGCATCGGGTCGCGCCTTGCTTTTGCCTTGGCGTTGCTGGGCTGCCTTGCTCTGCCTTGGCTGCCATCGGGTTCTGCCTTGGCATCGGGTCGCGCCTTGCTTTTGTCTTGGCCACTGTTTGGCCACCGGGCTGCTTTGGCCATCGCTTGGCAAGCAGGCCGCCTTGGCCACTGTTTGGCCACCAGTCGCTGGCCGCCGCTACTATTTGGCCAGGGCCGCTGGCCACCGCTACAGCTTACCAGTCGCTTGGCCACCGCTATTGCTTGGCTACCAGTCGCTTTGGCTATCGCCTATTTGGCCACCATACCAGTCGCTTTGGCCATCGCTTGCCGCTGCCACCGCCACCGCTGCTTTGGCCACCGCTTGGCTACCAGGCCGCCTTGGCCACGCTCACGCCTTGCCTAGGAGTTTGGCACCGTCGGACTTTAATATTCTGTTATTGGGCGATTTCCTACTAAATAAAACTCAAAATACCACTCGAGCAATGAAAGCCTAGATTAAGTATCGTTAGTCTTTAACCGATTAGTTAGAATAGCCTAATGCCCAATTAACCTAATCACTTCTCCCTAACCCTAGATGGACCATTTTACCCTTTTTGTCTTTATCCATTGGACGATAAAAGCTAGGGTAATATTTATCCGTTGGACGATAGCGTTAGGATTTCCTTTACCCGTTGGTCAATAGGTAAACCTTGGTTAATCTTCCTAAGTACGAGATTAGATTAGCTTAGTGCTTAATTACAAATATTATACTTTCTAGCATTAACCATTGGATAATAACCGTTAGGAGTTTTATTAACCATTGGACGATAGACTAGAATCCTAGCCATTATTACCCATTGGTTATTAACCATTAGAGAAACTATTATCCATTGGATAATAGTTAGTCTTGGCAATCATGTACTTGTTTGATTTAAATATTAGATTTGGGCCATGTGTGATAATCCATTAAAACACAATTAGTACATTAGGTTAGTATTATTATACATGGTACTTTGAAAGTAGTAGAATACTATATTAGATATTAGTCCTAGGTCATATCTAGTATAGATATAGTGTAGTACATGTATATATATATATATGTATGTACTTGTTGTATATATATATTTTATTGTATATAGCATATGTGTTATTAAATATTTTATTTAGAAAATCTAATTTACTTGAAAACTTAGATTTTATGAAAGACCCATAGTACATATATATATATATATATATATATATATATATATATATTATTATACTAGTATACTTTCCAAGAGAGTACAAGTGGGAGAGAGAGAGAGAGAGGGAGAGAGAGAGAGAGAGAACCTGAGAGAGAGAGAGAGAGAGAGAAAGAGAAGGAAAAGAGAGGGAGAGATGTGATGTATTGCTTGATTTTTGTCTACCAAATCCTAGATATATGTATATGTTAGTACTTGTACTAGGTGAAAGAAGTAGAAAGGAGAAGATAGGAGAGAGATTTGAGGTACAAATCTCTTACAAAGTCAAACCCTTACTCTTCCTTTGTCATCCACCAATCTTGTGTTTATACATATATATATATGGTTATATATATATATATATATGTACATAGTACAATGTACCAAGAGGAGAGAGAGAGAGAGAGAGAGAGAGAGAGAGAGAGATACCGATGACAGATACCTTAACAACAAAACAGGTCTGATAAAGGATAGCTACGATCCAGACAATTTGAACAAGAAATCAGTGGCTAACGAAGCACCGTGCGCCTAAACATACTATGTCGTGTGATGCACTGAAGCACCGCACAGCGTGGTATGTCCAGTAGAGTTGGTATTTTATTGTCTGAACATGGTTTTTGAGGTCAAGGCTTAACCAAAAGGGGTAAACTTGACGACAAAAAAGTCCCCCAGGGCCAGGATAGGGCCTAGCCCAGAGGAACTTGGCTTTTACCTTTTGATCTTGAGCTTGAACAAGGATGGATGATGAAGAATGTCAGCGGATGATGATGGATGAAGACGGATGGTGAAGGATGTGAGTGGGTGAGATCGGGTAAGAAAAGATAGTTATGGGTTTGAGTGGTTATTGGGGTATTTTGGTGGATGATGCCTCAGAAGTGAGTATGAGACTAACTTTGAGGGAGTAAAGTATTTAGAGAATGTCTCTTGGGAATGACATTCTCAAGGTGTGGAAGTAGTGAATGGGTGTAAAGGCATGAAGAGAGAGAAAGACTTGGGATCAATGATCAAGGGCCCCTTTCTCTTTAGTGGAGATATTTTCTGGGCGGGCCAGAAGTGCCTTTTCAGCTGAGCCCTTTTGCAAGTGTGGCTCAAATGGGTGTGGCCGACAGCTTTTTGAGCCAGTCAGAACTTTTACCTGAAATGTCGTGTGGTTGACCTTAAGGTGTCGCACGGTGCAGTAAGTTTTGTTAGACCGCGCGTTGCAGGTGTATTCAGCGCGGTATTCCAGGTTCTGTCCAGGGCTTTTGGGCTTTTTCTGGGCTCTTGGCTTTGGGGGTTTTTTTCGAGTTTTTAGTTAGGTTTTCTGGGCTCTAGGGTAATCCTTTATTCAAGCTTGCAAAGGTACCGTCTCCTTTATTTCATCATTGGGGCGTTCAAAGATCCTTCGAGGTTCGGATTGGGGTGTCAACACCTGCCTGACACGACTTACCCGTGGCTGCTGAAACCCTTGGTACAGCCATATCCTAATTGAGATTTGGGGCTAAGGTAGGTCTTTGGACGTAGACAACGCCGATGACATTGCATGGACATGATTCTTGGGCAGAATTTGAACCACCTTTTTTGCTTTATTGACAGTTCTGAAACATTTGTTGCACAAGAAGATGGACTTCACCCAATTGGAACCGTTCGCAAAAAGAAGCTTAGTCATTGGTGGTGATAACCGAAATGGTGGGTCAAAGGAATGAAATAGGGGAAATCAGGCAGGTTATGGTTCACCTAGAAGATCAACTCAGTCAGTCAATTATGAACATAGATGGTCAGCTCAAGTCAGTCGTCACCGATGTCTAAAAGAACATGACCATGATGTTCGAATCAATGTATGAAATCAGTGACCGCCTACTAGCCAAATCTACTCCGAGTCCAGAATCATCGTTCGCCAGGGATGCGCCGTCGCTGACCCCCAAGTGGCAGAATTGATTGCCAAAATCAACAAACTTGAAGAATCTATCCTCAAAACAGAAAGGATTGGGGGGGGGGGGGGGGTTGAAATAGACAAGGATCGTTTAATTCTATATCCCAATGCAAAATTACCTGAGAAGTTTAAAAGGATGGACTTTGCCAAATTTGATGGGACTATTGATCCAAATTAAGGCCCACTTGCTAGGGTATGTTGGGTCCCTTTCCATGTGAGGGGTCAAAAAAGAAGCCATGGCTCAGTTGTTCCATGAATCATTTACTGGCTCGGCTCTACGTTGGTTCCTTTCCTTGGCACCCTCGTAGAAAAAAAACATGGGGAGGATATTGGAATGGCTTTTGTGTCCCAATACGACTTCAATGTTGAGCTGAAAATGACCACCCAAGAACTTGAGAACACCAAAATGGGCGAAAATGAGAGTTTCACTGACTATTAAAAAGGTGGAGAGCCAAAGCTGCCCAAATGCATGATAAGCCAGACCTAAAAGAGCAGATGCGTATCATCACAAAAACCTGCCTAGTGCCTTTGCCCCTACATGGTTTTGTCACAATCGTATTCCGATTTTGAGACCTTCTACGATTCTACATTGGCTATTGAAGAAGCCCTTAGGGATGGTACCCTCGAGAAGAAAGAACCCTCCTTAAAAGGCAAGGGACTCCATCCCAGCAATGGCGAAGTCCTTTACGGAAACAACAATACCTTCCACGTCGGGAACTCCTCAAATGCCAAATCCCTCAAAATAAACCAGATAGTTGATAAACCAACTCGTACTTTCACCCAATTCAGCACACCCTTATCCACACTCTATGAATAGCTCCTCAAAGCTAATCTCATCAAGCCATTCCTTCCAACTCCTCTGCCTCAAAAGCTTCTAGCCTACCACGACCCAAATGCCTTCTGCGCCTTCCACCAAATGCCCAGCCGTGTTACCGATAAGTGTCACCATCTCTGTCACAAAATTCAAGATCTTATTAATAGCGAAACCATCCTTCCACCACTAAAGGAATCAAGCACCTTGTCAAACCACCACATTAACTACATCAATGCCAGTTCCACTATATTTGACCCCACTCACTATATCATCCCTGCTCACCTACCCAAACCAATTGTACCCATTCTTGTTGAATCCAGTATTTCAGTATTGGAATTTGAACCAACGATGGAACAAACAGAACTGAAAGAGTTAAGGAAGGCTGTAGAGGAAATGGGCCACAAAATGGATACACAAATGATCCAAATAGGTTTTTTAACACAAAAGATGGATAGTCTCCTCACCTTCCTAATCTCAGATCCAAGTCTAAAGCAAAATGCTAAGGAAGACATGGATGAAGGGCGTTCACCCCCAAAGATGAAGCTCTCCAAAATATTCAAGGGCCTATTCGAAGCAAGTGAGACCTGCAACACATGCAAAGATTCTGTTAAGGGCACCACCGGTACCACAATGAGCCCTCGTCTTAATCGCAGTGCCAAGTCGAGAACCTCATCCCGCTTCTCCACACCTCAATCCCTGGTTTATGGGGAACTCCTCAAAGCTGGCCTCATCAAGCCACTCCCTCTAGCTCCTCTACCTCAAAAGTTCTCAGCATCCCATAACCCAAGTACCTTCTGCATCTTCCATCAAATGCCCGGCCATAACACAAACGACTACATCCGCCTTTGCCATGCTATCAAAGACCTCATTGAAAAAAGGTCATTAAGGCACCTCCTCAACCAAAGCTAGACCATGTGCCTAAGCGTAATCCTTGCATCAACGCCGCCTTGTTCAGCGAAGAGGAGTAAAATGTCAAGAGCCATACAACTTTCCAACTTTCCACGAGTTTTGGAAATCTTCGAAGTTTTGAGTCAAGCTTTCATCCTTGTTGTTTTAGTCTATACTTCGAGTCTTTCATGCTTTCGCTTTCACGTTCGTATGTTTTCAAATTCATGATTGTTGTCAAGAAAAAAAGAAAAGAAAAATCAAAACATGGAGTCAGCTTTGTAATCCTGAACTACATTAAGACCTGATTCCTTCACAAAAGGATACGTAGGCAGCCTCACCCTGAGGCCCGGTCTTGGGCATTCGAGTCGATCCCAAGGTTCGGTCATAGTCTTTCGAGTCAACATCTGCTGGTTTGACTGATGTCTTTCAAGTGTCGCATATTTGTGTCAAATCATCATAACAAACTCAGGTTTATGTGAATATCCCCGGCCTAACTCATAATTGTATTCCGCCATCACTTGAGAATCATAATAATCATTTCAAAACACAAGATGATTTTTGATTGAACCCTCACCCCATGCAAGAAGAAAAATTTCAAGGGACCGCTCCCCAACACAACTCAAATGAACAATGTGTAGACACCCCAATTTGGATCTCCTGATCGTTTTACGATTTCTTGTTTCCCCGATGATGAATTGGATCGAAATGGACTTGAGATTGGAATGGATTGAGCTTGGAGTGTTTGGAACCTCTCTTGAACCTTTTGAACCCCAAAACCTTGAGTCCAAACCCTAACCTAGGTTTGAGCAGCGCGCAGTGCAGTGGAACCCTCGCGCGATGGTGAGCTTGCCAGGTGTTGGTCAAAGTCAAAACATTGACCGTTGACCACTGCACGATGGTTTGCTCCCTCGCACGCCTGTCCCACTCTGTCACGCGATGGTTAGAGCCTGTCCCCATCACCTTTTTCCAGCTGGATTTTGTGATGATTAGGGGGTCTGTAAGCCTGTGGAACCCCGTTTTCCACCAGAACAGCTGTTGGTGAGTGTATGGTTTGCAGCTCCCCACACAACCACTCCCCTCACCTTGTTGGCCATCTTCTCCACCAAGTTAGGCTGGCCAGCCTTGTTGGCTGGTTGCTAGACAAAGTTTACCACCAACCCTTGGCCTCCCATTGTGGTATAAATACCCCATTACCCTTTCAAGTCCAAGGTTACCAGAAATCAAGCAAAAAAGGACACACAAACCCTAATACACTTGATTTTCCCTAATCCTTGCCACCTCCATACACTCATTTTCCAAGCACAACAATCTTCTTCAATCCATTTCAAAACCACTCAAGCAAAGGTATAAACTTTTGCCTATTTTCTGTTTTGATCCTTGAGGGGGGCTGGCAGGGCCAAGGTTGGTAATCAATACCAGTCCTGGCCCTAAGGTCAGCAGGGTTACAAGAAACTATGGCCTAGTCCCGCGCGCGATGGTCCCACTCAATCGCGCTACAGTTCTGTCTGCACGAGAATGGACCGTGTGGGGATGGGATGCTGATCTTTTCTTGTTTTCATTATATTTATAAATATTTTGTGAGCATGCTTGATGTTAACTCACTGTTTTGCATGATTACAATTATAGTGTCAGCTTGCTATTTTATTTGGTTTGGAATGCCCTTGGGTTGCTTCTAAGTATGTGTTAGAGCCCAAGCATGCAAAGCAATACTTGGAAGTCCAGTAACGACCCTCGCGCGAGTATCATACTCTGTCGCGTGATGATCCTCTGATTTCCAGTGGCTGCCCTTGCATGGGCAACTAAGGCTTAGGCCCCTGTTTGTTTACCCACATTGTTTAGGTGCCGTATTTCCCTTTTATTTTGTCTGTTTGTAATATTATTCACATTCGAGTATATATAAACTACTTGGTTTGCCCCTTGGGTGAGCACTGGTCCTTCAAGAGCCCAAAAGGGGAATAAAATTCAACCTGTGGTGAGACATCAACACTCGCGCGATGGAGTGGGTGTGTCGTGCGATAGTCAATTTGCATGCACGTAGATCCATGCATGCAAGTTGCCAATTGTGCATATCATGCTTATTCCATGAGCAGCTTTGTTGTTTCTGATCAGAGGGTTAAGTTTTATCCCATTTATTTTCTAGTATTCCATCCATCATGCTAAAATTGATCACATCCTGCAGATCGTGTTACAGTTTAATCCCCGATTAACTATTCCCCCGCCCTAATTGGCTAAAAATTGATTAATTAATAAAAGAAGAATCACAAAGCTTTCACAAAATGCCTAAGTAGAGACCGATCTCCGGATTGGGTGAGAGGGGTGCCTTAAAACCTTTCTTCTCTCGTAACCTGGCTCCCAAACCCAGATATGGTTATGACGGACTGGTTCCTTCACTTTTTCAAATCAAACAGTGCGGCAGGTGCTTCGAAATACGGTTCCTTGGGTGTCGGACCATCAAACCCGAGTGGCGACTCTGTATTCCGAGTGCTTGCCATTTGCGCTCACACTCCCTCGTTTTTCGGGCCACTTTGGCAAAGGAACAAAATCCTTTCCAAGGGCATGCTGCCCACAGTAGCGACTCTGCTAGGGATAATCGAACCAATAGTAATTCATACTTAGAGTTTAATACGCTTGTGAACAATTCCTTAAAAATCTGTCAAAACGGTGAGCTTCACGCTGCGGAAGGTTGGAATGGTGATTTAACAGGACCCCGTGTCCGACCAATCTGATCTGGGACTTTTTCAATTGTTCACTTGCGTAATTTCCTCTAAAGATGGACTACATAAAGTGAGTCAAATTTGAAAAGGCATTTTGCAATTTTGTGATTCTTCTTCTTCTTAATCAAATTCTAGCATTCTCATTTGCATCGATGTGGGATAACCTCATTGGATCGTTTTGGCAATCCGGCATGGTTTACCGGAGACCGAGGACCCCGAACGACCAACAACCTTTGACAATGATGGGTCATTCTACCGTTCGACTGTTGCTCTGCGGTTACGCGGGCAACGAGAGGTATATCTTTGGCCCTAGTTCGAGGAACCTGTTACGAACCAAAACCGGCCTTTGCATATACAAAGCACTAGAACTCTCCAAATTAGGATAGATGCCTACAAGGTAAGATTTATCTGCATCTAACCCCATATACTGTCTATGTGTTACTGCTTTCCATATCGCATGCACTGTACATACATACCATCTTGCGTAGGAGCATGTTTTAGGGCGGCTTTTAGGTTCTCATTTGAAGACGAGTCTGTCTTAAGCTTATTAGGACATTGCTATGGCCCGATGAGGAGTCGTGCATCTCGATGGTGCACGTTTTCAGTTTTCAAATCCTTAAGAACAATGGGACTTTAGGAAATCAAAGCTTTCTACACCCTTGACTATATACCTGTTTGGGGTTTCGAACAGAAAACCAGGAACATGAGAGAATGCCGTGATGCTTACACCAGTAAGGTAACAAGTGCCTCGTCACTTACATCGCTCGGCTAACAACGTCGTGCAGCTCAAGCCATTTTTGGTTATAGTATCATGACATTCATACCGAGTTGTTCCCATTTCGAAAGTTGAGGCCCCCATTCAGTGCAATGGCTGAAGATTTAGGAATCTTTTGGCATCCTTTAGCCTTATTTGTTTCAAGTAAGGGTACACATCCAAAAAGAATTCTGAGGATCTTGGCAGTGTCCGAATGTCTTGAGACAGACTCATTTTCTAGTTCTAGGGTCTAGGGGGACACTAACGACGCTGGTTGCATCTCTGCTTTAGTCTTTTATTTAGATTAAAGTTGCTACATGACCCTTATTAAGCCTTCTTTTCTTTGCAAGCAAAGCTCTAAGCCATTGCACCGCCAAGGAATGTATTGAAGCAAAAGGCCAAACCCGCTTGGGAATGTCTGCATCTGAATCCAGTTCAACAACTTGTCAGGCTTGATCCCCAGTTAGTCACCACGAAAGACTCTTTGCTTTCTCCATTGGCCGCTCAACAGTTAGGCTCACCATCGATTCAACGGGACGGACAGCCAGCCTCCCCTTCTTCTACGTCAAGTGCTTCCGAAACCCCTATCATGTCAGGACAGCCACCCATACAGCCTCTCTCTCTAGAAGAGATACTCATGAACCTTCAGACCAGCATTGCTACCATCCAGCAAAGGGCTGCTCAGACAGATGATAACATCACCCATTTGAATGACCTCTTTGACACTCGTCTCCCCCCTGCGATCCAAAAGGAGAGTGAGGCTGAAGAGGATGTTCATACGCAACCCATCATGGTTGAAGATCTGAATAATCCGGGGCGTCTCATTGTGCAACCCAACCATAGGGTGGTTCGCGCACCTGCTGCAAATCCAAATCCGGTAGGCGACATGCCTAACGCAAACCCGGATATAACCGCTCTCGTGGCCTAGGTGGCCAAACTTGAGGATTCTTTCTCCAAAGCTGAAAAGGTCAAAGCTGGTGGAATCGACTTGGATTGCCTTTGCCTATATCCCAATCCCAAGCTTCATGAGAAGTTCAAAATGCAAGACTTGGCGAAATTGGATGGAAGTGGTGACCCCAGGACTCACCTTTACAGTTACCATGCCGCCATGAAGCTTTTATCAGTCGAGCCTGAGGCAATGTCACAGCTCTTCCCTCAGACCCTCTCAAGCCTTGCTTTTCATTGGTTCTTGTCACTTGACATTGCCAAAAGAAGGACCTGGGAGAACATTGGGCTACGTTTATTTCGCAGTACAGTTATAATTTTCAGTTGAAGATGACTACTCGGGAGCTGAATCCACCAAAATGGAAGCAAAGGAGTCCTTTGCAGACTTTGTCAAAAGGTCGAGAGCTAAGGCCGCGCTAATGACTGAGCACCCCAGTGAGAAGGACCAACTCCGCATCATCTCCCGCAACCTCCAACCAGACTATGCTAGGCATCTGGTCCTTGCTCAAGCATCTGCTAACTTTGAAACATTCTTCGACTTAGGTTTGGCCATCGAGGATGCGCTGTAAAGCAGGATTCTGTCGAAAGGGGAATCTGCTAACCTTCCAAAAGCGAAGCCTCGAACTTACTCTGGGAATACAAATGCCCTGTTTGGGGGTGGAAATTATTCCAATACAGCAACCAGCAGCACCAACACCACTTCCTCCAACACCACCAACCACATCACTGATGTCAACCAGGTCCAAGCAGCACAGAATAACCGGCCTCGCAATCAACCCCGTAGCTTCTCCGGGTTTGAGGCACCTTTGTCCTCGGTCATGGAAAAGTTAGTCAAGTCAGGGCATCTGAAGCCCATTGATCCAACCCCTCTACCCAAAAATCCTCCACCTACCTTTAAAGCCAACCTTTACTGTGCCTACCATCAGGGTGCCGGTCATCTTACAGATTCTTGTTTCTGTCTCCGACACGCGATTCAGGATCTCATAGATGAGCGGACTCTCCTAGCTCTGCCTCCACCGTCCCAAAAGCCAAACATCCTCTCTAATTCCATGTCTAACCACAAGGTTGTCCCACATATCAGCCAGATATCCCTCAGCTCCATTGATATTAACCTCAGCTCCACTATATTCAACCCTACTGACCATATAATCTCAACAGTAAAAACCCAGGCTGGTTGTATCTTCTCCACTTGAACCTTGTGCCAAAATTTCCTACATACGCATAGAGGAAGGCCTGCTTTCTGACACTGATGCACCTCTGGGACGGTTGCAGAATGGGGCGTTTGTCCTCGGTGCATCTATCAGTGACCTCTTCCATCAGTCAATTCCCATTGTGCAGCTCAATTTTGCCTCATCTCTTGACAGCCCGTACTTCAATGTAACAGATCTGAACCCATCTCTCAATCTGATGGACCAGTTTCAATCCAATGTACTTCTTCCAAAAGTCGACATGCAAGCTGTGGGTTGGGCCATGGCTAACAACATGGATTATGCCACTCCAATAATCAACGAGTGGTTAGGTCTTGAGTTAGATGGATTCCCATAATAGCTTGAATATCTCCCATTCGATCAAGCCTGGTATGATGGCTGGATGGCCGACCGGGAAGCAGCGATGCTCGATCCTTTGGATGGCTTCTCCTTATACATGCTATTTCAGCAGGCTAAACCTTTCGCCCCCGAAGAAGAGTACAACTGGGACCCCAAGCCAATTTGGCAGGATCCCATGGATCCGAACTCTAATCCCCTCCAAGGCTATGCCACACCAAATTACATGACACACTATGCGGAGGACGATCTGGTTCAGGAAGATCCTCGGGTTTTGGGAGACCACATCTCCACTTTCAGCTCGGTCTTCGATTCAGTTTGTGATGCCGATCATGACCCTGAGGAATTTCCTCGTCCCGATGTTTCGTATCCCAGTAACGGGGACTGCGGCACCATGGTAACAAATCTTGTTCCGCCTGCTAACCTGTGGGATGTTGACGAGGTGGCTGACATTCAGGTAGGAACAAAAGTTTGGGCAGTCAACCATTCTTTGACAGAAGGCGGACTTTGGGATGTTCCTTTTACGGCTAACCCGGAGCCTATCACTGAAGTCGCATTGGTCACAGATTTGAGTTTCTGGGACTCACTGCTGATGAGGGATTTGGCTGAAGACTTGGGAGTGGACATGGAGGTACCTAAATCTACAATAGCCACTAACAAAGGGAAAGGCAAACTGAGGGAAGTCCCTGCTGATCTCTGGGATGTGAATGAAGATCCTCAGGTTGTGCCTTCTTCGGGGAACATGCATAATGTTACAAGGAGTGGAAGGATTTTCCAGCCTGCTAATCTGCAAGCTGGGACTTCATCCAGCCCTTCTAACCCAAGAAACGAGCCTTTTGCTTTCCCGAGGTCTGCACCGTTTGAGGTACTAGCTGGCCCGCCAAATGCTGATTTGGTCCAAAGACAACTTGAGCAGATTTATGCCGCTGTATCCATCTGGGGACTAATCTGTTCCTCCTGGGAGCACTGTCAGAAATTGTGCCACGCTCTCTCCTGTCTCGAAATTCAAGTTGATGTCACTCCTGAGACGATGGTGTCTCTCATCCTCCCTCCTACCTCCAAGAACACTGTGGCCTTTACTGACAAGGACCTGCCAGTTGACGGGGTCGATCACAACTACCCCTTGAACATTATTCGTCAAATGTCGAGGACTCTGGGTTCCTACTGTCCTCATTGATAATGGCTCAACTATCAACGTTTGCCCTATGAGGGTGGCTTATCGTTTGGGATTGGCTAAGAAGAATTTTGTGCCTTCCAACTTGGCTGCCAAAGCATATGACAGGACACGTCGTATGGTCGAGGGCACTCTAATGCTCAAGCTCGACGCAGAGGGCTTCGAGATGGACGTTGAGTTCCATGTTGTTGACATTCCCGCTACCTTCAACTAACTGCTGGGCAGGCCATGGCTCCATCGGTCAGACATCATGGCTGTGCCATCAACTCTCCACCAAAAAGTCATTCTGGGACTTCCCACTGGCACCCTTACCATCTGTGGAGATTCAGGCATTCGTCCACTCAAAGAGGATGGGACTCCCGTTTTAGGGATCTTACATGGTGAAGAAGACATTGACCTCGGGGGATTCCTGTTTGACACATCTGGTCCTATTTTGGCTATCAACGTGGACGGGAACTTCATCATAAGCTCTGTTGCGATGGATATTATGAGAAGGATGTCCTTTTTCCTTGGCTTGGGTTTAGGGATTCGCCAACAAGGAGTCCCGGAGTTCCTTACCTTTCCTTACTGTGAGGGCCGCTTTGGTTTGGGGTATGTTGCCTCTGCCAAAGATGCCAAAAGAAGGAAATGTACGGGAAAACCCCGTACCCTTTACGGTGATCCTAACAGCTATTTTGTGCGTGAAGTTAGGAACACTGCTTACACCGGACAGGCTAAGCCGTTTATCGATGCTGAGACTGGAGAGTTGCTTCCTGGTTTTGAGGTTTTTGCTGATGACACCTGGTCATCCAGTGATGAGGAGCCAGCAAAGGCAGAATTCAAGAGGAAGCTTAATCAGCCAAAGGCGAAGACTGACTGGCTGGGAACTTTTGATCAGGGGAGCCTGGAGCTGATGTTCCATGAATTCTCCCAAGTGGGTTTGGCTGAGGAAGCTGAAGAGGCCAAAGTGCTCATGCTCGGGCCCGACGCCCCTGAAGATCCCACATCTCTTATTGTGGAGGCCAAGGGTGGCCTTAAAAATTGCATTTTCAAGCCACGCTTAACTTGCATTGATGACACATCCGAATCTAATTCTGCATCTGAGTCAGAGTCAGAGTCCAGTGAGTCGTCTAAGTCTAGCTCTGAGTCGGAGTTTGTGCCTCTTGGCCCTCCATGACATAGCTTTTACTTTGAGTTTGATTCTCTTGTACTTGGCAACCCTAAGGGGTTTTGTGAAAGGAATGACTCATCTTCTGACTACTTGAATGATCTTTATATAAACTGTGTTGACCCCAACGATGAAGGGATAGATTTTGATGGGGACTTTCCCAAGGAAATCCGTGCCCTCATCGAAAGGGTAGACGAAAGGCATGCTCAGCCATTAAAAGAAGAAGTAGTTTCTATAAACTTGAAAGATGAGAACGATCCCTGAATGGTTCAAGTGGGCTCCACGCTTTCACCAGAGGAGCGTCGTGACTTCAAGGAGTTACTGAGTATAGTGATGTTTTCGCATGGTCTCATCAAGACATGCCTGGCATCGATCCCGAGATAGTGGAGCATCGGATTCCCCTGCTACCAGATGCTAAGCCTGTTAAGTAGAAACTTAGATGAATGAGGCCAGATTGAGTATAGAAGATCAAAGACGAGGTCACCAAGTAGATTGATGCCGGTTTTCTCATGGTTTCTCAATATCCTACTTGGGTGGCCAACATTGTTCCTGTTCCTGTTCTTAAAAAGAATGGGCAAATTTGAGTTTGTGTCGATTTTAGGGACTTGAACAAAGCAAGCCCCTAAGACGATTTTCCCTTACCACGCATCGATGTGCTTGTCGATAATTCTGCGGGGCATGCTTTGCTTTCGTTCATGGATGGCTTTTCAGGCTATAATCAGATTCACCAAAGGACTGTGAGAAAACCACGTTCATCACCTAGTGGGGGACTTACTGTTACTTGGTCATGCGTTTGGGTTGAAGAATGTTGGATCTACCTATCAACGGGCTGCTACGACCATCTTACATGATATGATGCACAAGAAGGTTGAGGTCTACATGGACGACATGATTGCCAAATCTAAAACTCGAGAGGGACACATCCTTGTGCTTAGGAAATTCTCCGAGAGACTCCGTAAATTCCGCATGCGTCTCAATCCATAGAAATGCACTTTCGGGGTCACGGCTGGCAAGATGCTTGGTTTTATGATCACCTCTCGAGGCATCGAAGTCGACCCGTCAAAGATCAAGGTAGTGCTTGAGATGAAGCCACCGAAGTCTGAAAAGGGAGTGCAGAGCTTTTTGGTGAAGGTTCAGTTCATCAGCAGATTCATCGTCAAGTTAACTTTAACTTGCGAGCCGATGTTTTGTCTACTCAAAAAGGATACCCCATTTGTATGGTCAGCCAAATGTCAAGCGGCTTTCATGTCAATCCACAATTACTTGCAGAATCCTCTTATTTTAATGCCGCCAGTGCCTGGGAAGCCCTTGATACTTTACTTGTCTGTAAACCCATCCTCTATGGGATGCTTGCTAGCTCAAGAAGGAGATAAGGGAGTCGAGAAGGCCATTAATTACTTGAGTAAGAAGATGGTGGGATGTGAGGAGCGCTACACCGCTCTTGAGAAGACATGTTGGGCCCTAGTTTGGGCTTCTAAGAAATTGAGACACTACATGCTGGCTTACCCAGTGAAGCTGATTTCTCGAATGGATCCTCTTAAGTATCTATTTGAGAAGCCGGCGCTTATTGGTAAGTTTCTTACTGGTAGAATTCGATCTTGAATATGTCACGAGGAAGTTCGTCAAAGGGCGCGCGGTCGCAGAATTTTTGGCTGACCATCCCGTGGATGGGCCGGAGGATACGGACTTTGTGTTCCCAGATGCGGCGGTGCTGACAGTTGTTGAAGACATGTGGACCCTCTACTTTGATGGGGCAGCCAATCAAAAATGATATGGGATCGGGGTTTTGTTGATAACGCCCGATGGTTCGCAGAGGTGTCAAATGGGCCGTGTTGTGCCAGACGGCCCGTTTAACTCCGTGCTTCGTGTTGTTCCGTGTTGGCCCATTTATAGTATTTACTCAAATTGTGTTGTGCTGTCCCTGCCCGTTTTCTTAAATTGTGTCGTGTCATGCCGTGCTGTTTGCCAATCGTGTCGTGTCGTGCCACCCCGTTTGCCAATCGTGTCGTGCCATGCCGGCCCATTTTCTTAAATCGTGTCGTGCCATGCCGTTTTTCAATCGTGTCAAGCCATGCCGGCTCGTTTACTTAATTGCGTCGGGTCAGACCATGTCATTTTAAGTCGTGTCGTGCTGGCACACCGCCAACCAATATTCATCCAAACCATGTTTAAAGTAGGACAAAACAAAAATGAAATGATACAAAAGATGTTTTGTAGGTGCCGTTGAACCTACTTTGATTAAAGTATCATAACCATGGTTAATAAAAGTATCATTAAAAAGTGAGACCATGGTCGTGTATGATAGCACACTTCAAAACATGGCCAATGATCATGGTCATATTAACTATTTTAATGCCATGAACCAGTTTGTCAATGGCACCAGTTGGAAATATGGCACACTTTTACTTCTGATTTGTTGCTAAAGGGTGTTCACCATGGCACAAACTGGAAACGTGGTGAAAGGGTGATTCTGATTTACCACAAATCAAAAGTGACTACTTTTAATCATGTCATGATACTTTTGAAAGCATTGGCCATGGTACAGTTCGTTAATTATATTATCATGTTATGTTGGATCATGATCCATTGGTTCCTTGGCCATGTTTCCCTTAAAATGGTTAATGGGTACCACCTACCACAGTTGTGGCACACTTTGACCATGGCACCATTTTATTTTTGTAGTAGGTGCCATGTTTCGTAGGTGCCTTTGAACAATTAACCATTCATGTATCATGTTGTATCCCATGTTTAAAAGTAGGTTCAATGGCACCGGCACCAATTAAACGGTGAAGGCAATGCCATCTTCAAAAAAGCACAACTTTCTAAAAAGGTTATCCAAATAACACAGATATTGGTTTTTTTGCTCGGCCAAATAATACAGATATTAACAGTCCCTTGCTAAAAATCTCATATTCTCATTCAATGGTTTGGTTGGTCACAATATATTACATCACATCCATTTCAATTTGCCCAGAAAACATAAACTTATTGGCTTCAATTTCATACATTGACATTAGAAATTAGAATAATGGTTTTGAATCCACTAAAACTGATTACATACGAGTACTCTACAATAGGGAATGTAATAAACAGCAAGTGAATTGCAACAATAATAATAAAAAGAAATTCTTGGTCTTCCATCCTTTGCTGCTTCTTCCCGTGGGTCTTGGTGGCGGACTGCTTGGTAACCAAAGTCTTGGTGGCAGAGCGCTTCCTCTGCAAAGTGAACGGGGTAACCAATCTCTGTATCTTGGGAGCTTTGCTGATCTTCTTCACAGCCTTGTTGATAACTTTAATCATGCATCTAATACAAAACCTTCCCAAGGCTATCTCCAAAGCACATAGCCAGATTGTAGAACTACAATGCGTAGAAAGGCTATCTCTGTAGGTGCAGAAAAACAAAGAGTACCTGGAGCACTGCTATTTCGTAACAGTTTCACGTGGTTCTCGGCTGATACCCTTATGCCTCCGCTGGAGCCCTAATCTGCAAGACAGACAAGAGGTGAGCGCACCTCTACCTCTCGTGGCAAAGGCCCTCCGATGCCTAAGTTAGTATCTCGAACTAGTGTAAAACCCTAATTATCAGTAGGTAGATGTAGAATCAATGCAATATATTACGTACCTTTTGCCTCTAGGTTTACCTTATATTTATAGACATACGTCTGCTTGTTCTTCAAGCATCTTTCTCGCCTCAGGATTCCTATCCCATACAGGAAACCTGGCTTTCTAGGGACTCTCGTGCCCAATCAACCGAGAGCCTTTTCTTGCAAGGATTTCCTCTATTGTGGAATTCGTTCCATAATAGGATTATCCCTTTGCTTATCCTGACTGGATATTGGACACTCCTCCTCAAATACTGCCTCCGCCTTATCTCTTAAGGCTGTTTATCTTAAAAGGACTCTATCTGTCCAGCATGCTCTTTGCCGAACAGACTGCACCTTAAGTGCTACTTTTTTAGATTCAAGCCTATACTGCCGAACAGCTGGTATTTACACTAGGACATCGCATATCCCTGTGCCCGAACGGTCCCCCTGTTCGGTGCATACTTCAGGTCATCGGCTCTTGTCGTCATGGTGCCTTTCATCACTTTTCTCATTGCACAATTTTCATCACGTGTTCGGCTCATGTTTATGCCTGTTCGGGAATATCACCCCACAATTGCTCCCCAGCTTTGCCCAATGGGACTGTTCGGGCCAATGGGTAAAGCTTCTAAGGAACCAACCTTAGGCCGAACTTCTCGATGCCCTGTGCACATATAGTCTTGATGACCATTTAATATTTTGGCGGCTTAGTTATTACACTTTCTCGAAGCATGAGTTCCACGTGGCGTACTTCGTACATTTTTTCATTAAACTTGATCTAACGTTCTATAACTTACGGCGTTAGAACGTTGTCTTCTAGAGTCTAATTCTCCGTTACTTTCGATGTAACGGAGCGAGAGGAGACGGTTCATCTCCGTCTCTTTCCCCTTTATCCCAAAAGGGTCCCTTTTTTTTTTTTTGGTTTCACACCCAAAGTCCGAATCCCAACTCCTTCTCTCTCTAAAACCAGGCGACTATAGCTTCCTCGCGACCGCCATTGCCGCCGTCTGTAAAATCGATCGTACTTCAGGAAATCCCTGCAAAATCTTTGTAAGATTCTCGTTCTTACTTCTCTATTGAGTTCTAATCTGAGAATTTCATTTTCGAATCTTCGTTTAGTTTCAAAGGTTCAATCGTACCCATTTTCTAATTTCATTTCGTTTGTAACCTCCCTCGAACATGTCCATGGCGGATGAAGGTAATAGTGAACTTAAACCTGGTAAGTTTAGGAAACTCTGTGAAACCCCTGCCGCCATGGCCGCCTTTAGGACCCAATATCGTGTTCCTGACAATGTAGGGCTTGAACTCGCCCCTTTAGGCGCAGACAAGGACGGCGGTTCATGGGATAGAACATGTATCCCAACCGTGGCGATAGTTGAGGGCGGAGTTCGTTTTCCTCTTCATCCATTACTCCGTCGAGTCCTTAACTGGTATAGGCTTACTCCCATGCAAGTTTCATCCAATGTTTTTAGGCTCATAATGGGAATGGTAGCATTAAACGAAATTCTGGGGACACAGCTGGGGATTTGGGAATTACAATGGTGGTACAGTATAGTGCTCAACCTTGAGTACAATACTTACTATTTCAAAGTTAGAAAGGTAGACAAGCGTTTCGTGCTGAATCTTCCAGACTCTGCTCGGGATCACGAGATCGATTTTCTATACGTCACCGGAGCATTTGAGCCACAAGGGAAAGACGGCCAGGTGGTGGGCTTTCATTGCCCCCACGTGTGGGGCCACCCACGTATGCTCCCAAATTTTGCCCTTTACTCTCTCAATACTTCTGAATTCCAGACATGCCACTTTTTGTATAACTTTTTACTTTGCTCTGTTTTTCAGCAACAAATGCCAACAAGAGGCCGAGCAGAGAGCCAAGTTATGTCTGCACAGAGGACATAAACAAGGTTTTAAAATACAAGGGGGTGCCGGGTACGCGAACTGCAGGGCGGGGTCGTGACGCCAGCGTATTGCTAGGATATGACCCTGCTTACAAGGGTTTTATAGATAGACGATTATCCACCCCTAGCACAGACGGTGCATCTACGTCTGCGGCTCCCCAAACGAGAAGCCAAAGACACAGCTCGGGGGTTACCGTCGCCGGACAGCCAGGCGAGGTGCCAATCTCAAAAGGAATCCCGTTACCTCGCCTGGTGCTCAGAAGATCGACACAAACTCATGTCGAACAATCAATTCCTGACAGGGACACCAGCCAATCGTCATCACAAGGGTATTCTCCTTCCCCCCCGAACTCTGAAATGACGACGCGCCAAACGGTAAATTTGAGCAACCTTCTTACTGTTTCTTCACGTGGCCGCGGTGCCACTGGCCGGGTGGCATCGACTGGCCAGGCTCCGCCCCCGCCAAGGCGCACCAGAGGGGGTTCAATTCGAGCATCCTCTTCCCCAAGGGAATGAGATGCCTCTCTAGAAGCCGGGGATGCACACCGGGACAAACATACCCGAGACCAATCCTCCGAAGACGCAGCAGCTGAAGCTGATGCATCGCTTAGCCAACCTTAGTCTGTCAGCACCCAGCCTCCTCCTTAAATCTGGGCTCCTGCTCTAACCCGAGGCGATAGGGCCGTGCATATTGGGGACAGTGCCAGCTCCTCGGAGACGGCAATGGCTCTCGCACAAGCTCTGCTTTTACCCGTTGATATGCTAAAGGAGTCCACATCTCCATCAGACCGGGTGCTTTCCACTGGACTCGTCAGTGGTATAAAGGTATGTTTAGCCATTTCGTGACTTGCACTCTTACTTCAAATGAGTACTTGATCTCAGATTTTCATCTCTGTACTTTGTTTACTGCAGTTTATTCAAAAAATGGTCACTCTTGGCAAAAAGCTACAAGAGGTGGAGGCAGAACAAAACAATCTTTGAATGACAGCACCAGATTACTCCGTACAGTGACTAGGCTGGAGAGGGAGAGAGATAATGCCAAGATTGACTACAACGATGCAAAACAGAGGATGGAGACTGCTGAAGACAATCTCAGACAAGCTTTGGCTGAGATTGATACTACTAAGAAGGAAGCCTTTGAAGCTGGGTATGAGAAGGGATTTGATGCTGCCACTGCAGATTACGTGGGTCAGATGCCAGCCATCCAAGACCAGATTTGGGCAGCCGGCTGGGAGGCATGCCTCATCAAGATTGGAGCTGCGGATGACTGCCCTCTATGGGTAGAAAACGATCTGCCCAGCCGTAGTGCAGCAGCTGTTCAAGAACAAATAGAGCATTTAGAAGACGACGTTGAGTGTCAGATTGATAACTTTGCTGACACAAATGCTGATACACAAGTGGAGGACCAAGAAGTCCTCGTGGAACAAGCTGCTGAGAAGGCTTTAGATGCTATTGTCAATTTGGAAGGAGATGCTGCTGCCAGTGAGCCCGGTGCTGGAGCTAACACCGAGGTTGCTGATAATACTCCTCCAGAGATTCAGAATCTTAACTGAAGGGTGAGCTCTTCCTTATTTTTGGTTTATTGGATATTGTTTTTTGCAAAAGGTTCAATAGGTCCTGCGTGACCGTAGTTCTTGGCCTTGCGTGGCATCAGTGTACTTTAAACTTTGATAATACAGGTATTCGGCCCTGCGTGGCATAACACTTTTGATTTTGGTGGCCATTCCAAGGCCTAATCATTTTGCTCGGCCCTTCGTGGCCAGAAACTATTGATGGTACCTCATACCTTTTTATGTGTGCCCGTTTAAATGCATGTGATCAGATGCATATGTCTGTCTAGGTTCTGCTTGGACTGTTACTAAGTATTTCACGCTTAGTCTGTCTAAATTTCTCATATTTAGATGCATACAAAAATCTGTATGAAACATAATTTCGGTATGTTTCTTTTCAAGTATTTTGTACTTGGCATGTCTAAGTATTCTCGTACTTAGCAAGTTTCACATACTTGGGTAATCGTTACGTATATTCGTATGTCTAATTTAAGTCTCTCATGCTTAAATATCATTAAGTATCACATACTTAAATAATTGCTAAGTATCTCGTACTTACATAACTCTTAAGTTTCTCATACTTAAATAAGTTTTCATATATTAAGTGTATTCATACTTGTATAAATTTAAGTATTTCGTACTTAAAAGAAAGTTTTTCGTACTTTCTAGGTTGATATGTTCATTTATACGTATCGAGGTTGTTCGTACCCATTGCCTGCTCCCCAATACGAAGAAGGGGATGGTAAGGCCATTATTCGTATTTATAGATCAAAGCAATCCATAAGTAAAACAGAATTGTTGAAAAAGTCAATATATTTGCAAAAGACGTGATTTTATTCTTACTCTTGAAAACTCAAAGGGTCGTTACGCGTACCCCATGCAACTAAAAAGGAAACACAAGGGAATTTTATTCATAATTCCCACACAATCACAATTCTAAAACAGAATAAAAAATAAAACCGAAGTCTTTTAAACAAAGAACTTCCTCAAGTTGTGGACGTTCCAAGGCCGTGACGTTGGGTTCCCATCCAAGTCTGCCAAATGATAGGCTCTAATGCCCACAATCTCAGTAATTTGATACGGGCCTTCCCAATTAGCCCCCAACTTGCCCTCGTTGACCACCTTGGTGTTGCCGAGCACTTTGCGGAGCACAAGGTCTCCAACACCAAACTCCCGTGGGTGGACATGCTTGTTGTAGTTCTTCATCAACTGTTCCTGATAGGAGGCCAGATGCACCAGGGCTCTTTCTCTCCTTTCCTTGGCAAGGTCGAGCTCAATTTCAAGAGCCTTGTCATTTCCTCCACTTTCGACCAACGCAGTCCTGTTGGTAGGAAGGCCAACTTCCAATGGAATGACTGCCTCTGTTCCATAAGCCAAAGAATAGGGGGTCTCTCCCGTAGACCTCCTAGGCGTTGTTCGGTGGGCCCACAGCACCAGTGGCAATTCATCAGGCCACTTGCCCTTTGCTTTATCCAACCTCTTCTTGATCCCATCCAGAATGGTCTTATTGGATGCCTCTGCTTGCCCGTTACTCTGAGGGTAAGCAGGGGTTGAATAATAATTTCTTATCCCATACTGGGCACAAAATGCTTTAAACTTTTTCTGGAACTGGGAACCATTATCTGTAATCAAAGAATATGGGACCCCAAAACGAGTAATAATACTCTTCAAGACAAACCTTTCTATCATAGGTTCAGTAATTTTAGCCAAAGGTTCAGCTTCGATCCACTTCGTGAAGTAATCTGTTGCTACCAAACGGAATTTTCGGTTCCCAGTAGCCTTATGGAGTGGACCCACGATGTCCATCCCCCACTGAGCAAAAGGACAGGGGCTAGTCAAGGGCACCAAATCTTCGGCCGGTGTCCTGATCATTGGTGAGAACTTCTAACACTTCTCACAAATTTTCACATAAACCTTTGCATCCTCCTGCATATGTGGCCACCAATACCCTTGAGTAATTGCTTGGTGGGCTATGGACCTACCCCCTGCATGACTCCCACACGTCCCCTCGTGGATTTCGTGGAGAAATTTCTGCACCATCTCGGGGTGCACACAGAGCAGGTACGGCCCAGTAAAGGATTTTCTATATAACTTCCCTTTTGGAGACAACCAAAACCTTGCCGATTTGGTTTTAATTTTGTGAGCTTCCTTTTTTGTCAGAAGGAAGAGTCTCATCTCGTAGAAATCCTATGATTGGATCCATCCAACTTGGCCCCCGGTTCACGTCCAGGACCAACTCCACACTTTTCCCAATACTTGGTTCATCCAGATAATCGGCTGCTACTTTCCTTTTTAACTCAGTAGGAACAGCAGCAGCCAACCAAGCTAAAGAATCTGCATGGGCATTCTGTCCCGAGCTTATCTATTCAATACATACCTTTTCGAAGGTATCAAGCAAATCTTTGGCCGCCTGTACGTAAGCTGCCATCTTCTCGCTCCGGGCTTCGTATTCTCTGGACAGTTGACATACCACCAACTGCGAATCGCAATAAACCCTTAATCTCTTCGCCTTTAAGGTTCTTGCACTTTTGAGGCCGATCAGAAGAGCCTCATATTCTGCCACATTGTTCGACGCACTGAAACCCAGCCGAACAGAGAGCTCGACCATCACCCCATCCGGAGGGAACAGAACGACACTGGCTCCAGAACTAGTGTTCCAAGCCGAACCATGGACGAATAACTTCCATTCGAGAGGGTCCTGTTCGGCAGGCGCCTTTCACTTCTTAGTTGGTTGTTGAACTGATTCCTCCTTTCTCGTAGGAGGCCCGGGTGCCAGTGTTGGTGAAAATTCTGCTACAAAATCAGCCAATACTTGGCCCTTTATTGCCATTCGTGGCTAGAAGTCAATATCGTACTGGCTTAGCTCAACTGACCATGTCGAGATTCGTCCCGAAAAGTCTGCCCTTCGTAGTAATGACCTTAATGGATACTCAGTATAAACCACAACCTTGTGGCTTTGGAAGTAATGAGGCAACTTCCTCGTTGTTGTCCTTAACGCAAGGACTAATTTTTGAAGGGGCAGATACCTCGGCTTTGCGTCTAACAGTGTCTTACTCACATAATAAACTGGGATTTGCTCCGATCCCTTACTTCTCAACAAAACAGCACTAACAGCGTGCTCTGAAACTGCTAAATACAAAATCAAAGACTCACCCGGGTCCGGAGTTGACAGAAGTGGGGCCTTAGCCAGGTATTGCTTCAAATCCTGGAACGCCTGTTCGCATTCTGCTCCCAATTCATATCCTTCTCTTTTCTTCAAAAGCTGAAAGAAGGGCCTGCATTTATCGCTTGACCTGCTAATGAATCTATTGAGGGCCGCTGCCATCCCTGTCAACCTCTAAACTTCCTTGGTTGTTTTGGGACTTTGTAGCCCTTGCAAGGCTATAATCTGATCAGGATTTGCCTCAATCCCCCTTATGGTTACAAGATGCCCCAAGAACTTTCCTGATCCAACTCCGAACGCACACTTCGAAGCGTTGAGTTTTAACTTGTATTCCCTCAAGATATCAAAGGCTTCTTTCAAGTCTGCTACGTGGCCCTTCCTGGTCTTGCTTTTCATCACCATAGCGTCTATGTAAACCTCCATAGTCCTGCCAAGCAACCTTTTGAACATAATGGTTGCCAGCCTCTGATATGTTGCCCCTGCATTCCTTAATCCAAAAGGCATCACGTTGTAAAAGTACAACCCTCGCGGTGTAATGAAAGAAGTCTTCTCTTGATCAGGCCCGAACATGGCAATCTGATAATATCCTCAATATGCGTCGAGGAAACTCATCCGCTCATACCCAGCAGTTGCATCAACTAACTGGTCTATCCTGCGAAGGGGGAAGCTATCCTTTGGGCATGCCTTATTTAAGTCTGTGAAATCCACACAGACACGCCACTTTCCATTCTTCTTTTTCACCACTACAGTGTTGGACAACCATTCTGGATAGTAAACTTCACATATTGCTTCGGCTTCCAACAATCGTTCCACCTCCTCAATAACAGCATCGACATGCTGCACAGCTGCCCTTCTCTTCTTCTGAATCACGGGCTTGTGCTGGTGATCTACATTTAAATGGTGACAGATCACGTTTGCACCTACACCGGGCATCTCCTCCGGTATCCAAGCAAATACATCAACGTACTCTTTTAAGAACCCAACCAGCTCGTTTTCTTCTTCAACTGGCAGTGACTCCCCAATTAGAAAATACCTTTCAGGATCACTCTCGTTGATCTATATTTTCTTCAGGCCTTCCACGACCTTCTCTGTTGGATTTCTGCCGACATCCTCGATAGTCAGTTGATCTGATACCTCTACTGCCTGAACTTGGTGGGCCTTTGGAATTTTCTTGATAATAGAAATCAGACACTGCTGTGCTGTCTTTTGATTCCCCCTGATCTTTTCAATACCATTGGAACCAGGGAATTTCACCATCTGATGATATGTAGAGAAGACCGCCTTCATCTTATGCAACCATGTACTTCCTATAATCGCGTTATAGGAAGACGGGACATAAACCACTAAAAAGTCTGTTCTCAAAACTACAGAACCAGCGCGAATGGGCAATGTTACCTTTCCAAGGGGCCAGACTGCTCCTGCTCCAAACCCAACCAGAGGTGTTATTGATTGCTCTAAATCTGACTGAGTTAACCCCAATTTTTTGAACGCATTGTAATACATGACTTTTGTACAACTCCCAGAGTCCACCAAGATCCTCTCGATGTCGTATTCCCCTATTCGTAGAGTAATGACCAAGGTGTCATTATGAGGTACCTGGACATCTCTGAGATCCTCATCTGTAAAGACTATACCTTCACTGCTTCCATCGGATTCTCGCCCCCTCTTCTTTCCCAATCGCATAACATGCTGGTCATGCTTGGCTTGCCTTTGGAGCAGCCTAACCTCATTCCTCATATAAGGTGCGGCCAACCCATGTATCATATGGATTATTCCCCTTGGATTCTGTTCGTAATCCATCTCCATGGCTTTCCCTTTATCTTTGGAGTCCTCCTGGATATACTCCTTCAGATAGCCTCGAGAGACCAAATCATCTAGATGTCACTTGAACATTTCGCAATCCTCAGTCATGTGGCCCCAATCCTTATGGTAAGTGCAGTGCTGATTCGTAGCACGTTTCGCATCCTTGTCTCCACCTAGACTTGGGGGCCACTTGAAGTAGGGCTGATTCTTTATTCGATAAAGAATCCTGTAAATAGGCTCTTTCTAGACTGTCGTTATCGAAAAGAATGACTTGGGGTCTGGTGCTGGCCTTTCTTTGTACGGCTCTTTCTTAGCCTGCCCATACTCCTTCCTCTCCCTATAAGTCTTAGGCTCTGGTTTGTCCATCTTTTTCGCTGGTGTCTTTGGCTGTTCAGCAATTACTTTGCCGTCCTCACGGAGAATGTCGTCCTCCATTCTAGCGTGCTGCTCGATTCATTCCATCAGGTGAGCCAGCGTTGACAAAGGGTGTTTATTCAGAGAACGGCGCAGCTCCTCCCGAACAGGCAGTCCTGTTTTGAAGGTAGCAATGGCATATTCTTCATTGCAACCGTCAATCTCGCTGAAAGTCTCCCAGTATCTTTTAGCATAGTCTCTGATCGGTTCGTTATCCCCCTGCTTCATCGTGGAGAGATTTTCAAACATCTTGGGAGCCTTTCTACTTGTTAAGAACCGCGCAGTGAATTCCTCGGCCAACTGTGTCCACCCTCGTATGGATCGTGATTCCAATTTGTGGAACCAAGACAAAACCACCTTCCCTAAACTCGACGGGAACATCTTGCACATTATGGCATCATCTCCTTCGTGCATGAACATAGCCTGTTGGTAGTGTTGTATGTGAGCAACTGGGTCCGCATTTGTCTCATAAAGTACGAATGCCCCGTGCTTCACCCTGCTCGGCAGTCGTGCGTCTTGTAACCTTCTCGTAAAGGGGGAAGTTGCTATGTTGCTTAGTGTTTTCCTCGCTGCTTCTCATGCAGTCATTGTTCCAGCCTCTTGTTCTTTGTTCCTATGTGTCCGAATCCTATCCCAGTCGGACTCAGGTCTCTCGTACTTGTCCCTATGGTGTTTTCGGGTATCTTCTTCGACAGAGGAACTTTGGCTCCTGCTTCTCCTTTTTCGTGGAGAAAGCTTTCGCTCCTTTGGACTCCTGCTTCTTCTTCTTCGTGAAGAAGGCTTCTTCTTTCTTGGAGAGGGACTTCTACTCCTGTTCCTTCGATGTGAAGGAGCGGCCTTGTATGTTACCATAGCCCTTTCTTCTTTTCCGGAATGTCTTCGTGACAATCTAGAATCCTCAGGGTGATCTCTGATCCTTTCCATTTCACGGATCTCATATTCTCGTTTCTTGATTAGTCGAGCAGCTTCCTCAATTTCTTGCCTTTTTCTGTCGAGGATGCCGCTATTATTGTGCACACTTTTCGAATGCGCAACTGATTCTTCTCTATGGTGGGACTTGCTCCTTCTCGTGGAGCCAGTAGCAGTCCTACCTTCTTTGTTCTTGGGATCATCTTGGATGGTCAGGGGACGATCTTGGCTCGTCGTTCTCCTGCCATGGCCACCAGCATGCTTTTTCAGAGCACTTGGGGGGAATTTGTCCCCTTCCCCACCAGCCTGGTTCTTCTCAGCGAGCGGTGTGAGTGGATCTACTTCCACCATGGTTTTTCAGATGGAACTCGTTCGATTCCCACAGACGGTGCCAATTGTAGGTGCAGAAAAACAAAGAGTACCTGGAGCACTGCTATTTCGTAACAGTTTCACGTGGTTCTCGGCTGATACCCTTATGCCTCCGCTGGAGCCCTAATCTGCAAGACAGACAAGGGGTGAGCGCACCTCTACCTCTCGTGGCGAAGGCCCTCCGATGCCTAAGTTAGTATCTCGAACTAGTGTAAAACCCTAATTATCAGTAGGTAGATGTAGAATCAATGCAATATATTACGTACCTTTTGCCTCTAGGTTTACCTTATATGTATAGACATACGTCTGCTTGTTCTTCAAGCATCTTTCTCGCCCCAGGATTCCTATCCCGTACAGGAAACCTAGCTTTCTAGGGACTCTCGTGCCCAGTCAACCGAGATCCTTTTCTTGCAAGAATTTCCTCTATTGTGGAATTCGTTCCATAATAGGATTATCCCTTTGCTTATCCTGACTGGATATTGGACACTCCTCCTCAAATACTGCCTCCGCCTTATCTCTTAAGGCTGTTTATCTTAAAACGACTCTATCTGTCCGGCATGCTCTTTGCCGAACAGACTGCACCTTAAGTGCTACTTTTTTAGATACAAGCCTATACCGCCGAACAGCTGGTATTTACACTAGGACATCTCATATCCCTGTGCCCGAACGGTCCCCCTGTTCGGTGCATACTTCAGGTCATCGGCTCTTGTCGTCATGGTGCCTTTCATCACTTTTCTAATTGCACAATTTTCATCACGTGTTCGGCTCATGTTTATGCCTGTTCGGGAATATCACCCCACAATCTCCAAAGCACATAGCCAGATTTTAGAAGTACAATGAGCCAGATTACAACCCTTTTAAAATAAAACATGCTACACACAGCCCTTTTCAAACACAACAGCAGCCCTAAATAGATGAATATCAAGTTACACTTACACACCTAACCCAAAGGTTTGGCTCAGTTTGGCTCAGATTTTTAAACATCATAGCCAACAATATATAAAATTCAAATCATAACCAACAGTTGAATGCAGTTTGAAACACCAGCAGTCCATTTTTTTTCTGCCAAATGAACACACACACACTTGCACACTGCTGCTGCTGCTACACACACTCACACAGCCCAAATAACAAGTACAAACTATAAGTAAAACCTGCTACACGCAGCAGCAACCCCAAATAGATGAATATCAGGTTACACTTACACACCTAACCCAGAGGTTGGACTCAGTTTGGCTCAGATTTTTAAACATCATGGCCAACACTGCTGCTGCTGCACGCACTCAGTACTTTGAAACACCAGTTGCAGGAGCAGCACACTTGCACAAATTATCAGAGCCATACCATATCCAACAATATATGTCACAGCAACCTGTCCTTAGGCTAAGATCAAATATCATCATAGCTAAACCCACAAAACTGCATCAAAACAGCATGCTAGACGAAACCAAACATAGGCATGGCATCAAGGTAGTAATGAAAACATGAATGGGCTCAGAAAACATATTTTGGGATTTAGAACGGTACTCATGGCTGCATCTAATGATACCTCGCCAAGGCACCAAGGTATCCACCTTAATTATGAATTGAATTTTAATTCATCATTGCCCACAAATAAGATAACACCCATGTTCATACTTTTTTCGTACCACCAAACACCAAAACCTATGAAACTTGCTATTTGGCATGTTGTTTTCTGCAGTTTAGGCTCAGATAATATCATGAATCATCATAGCCATACTAAACACCCATTAGGCTCAGATTATATCATCATAGCCACACTAAACACCAATTTGGCTTATATTATATCATCATAGCCACAGTAAACACTAATTATGCTCAAATTATATCATCATAGCACACACTCAGATATAGAAAGAATAGCACTTGGATGCGGCAACATTAAGTTGCCATTTAAGGCCTTCATAAGTTACTAGCATCAGCAATGCATCTCCCTAATCAGCATCTATATCTGAGTCCGAAAAATAATCTCTGAATTCATCTCTAAGATGGCATTTTTGAATTCCAAGACGTGCATCCTCCCAATCTTTTAAGCATATAAGACAGTCCAAAATGTCGGGAGCTAGTCTACTCCTCCTTTCATCCAACACTCTATTACCTGCACTAAAAGCAGATTCGGAAGCCACTAAAGACACAGGTGGTGTTAGTAAATCGCGTGCCATGATAGAAAGAATGGGAAATGTCTTTTCAGTTTTTTTCCACCAAGCTAAGATATCAAATGATTGCAAGTCCTCAGTGGTGACTAAATTTATCTCCAAATATTGAGTAAGTTCAGATCGTGAACAAGTTTCACTACTACCTGGCCCTGAAATTAGAAACCAAGATGGGTCATTGTCATTGTTACTTGTAGAACATGGGTCATTAATACTTGAAGAATATGGAGCAGCAGTAGCAGCAGCAGTAGTGCATGCAAATTTAGACTCATATGAAGCATATATAGAAGTCAACAGTGCAGTGACAGTAGAAGGAAATGTAATCCCTAAATTCTCACCAATCCCTTTTAAGAGCTTTTCAACACCCTTTACCTTAATCCTTGGGTCCATTACAGAAGCTACAATAAATATTGTTGGCATGTTCTTGAAATATTTGTTGAATTTATCTTCCATAGACTTATAAGCAGCTACAAAATTTGGTTTCGTTCTATGACTTTTAAGTGTGTGACTCAGATTATACAAGTGATTAAGCACAAGACAAGTAGTAGGATAACGAACACTTGAGCAAGCTAAGGTAGCAGCATATAATTTTATCAAAAAATTCATAAATTCAAAAGCAATCTTCCAATCAGCTCGAGTTAAACCACCATCAGTACGCATATACTTGGAATTAACATAAGCAGAAATTACATCAGTGTGATTCCTACAAGATTTTAACATAAGAAATGTTGAATTCCAACGAGTTTTCACATCAGTTTTGATTTGTTTTTGTTTAACGTTGTAACTTTCACACAATCCTTCAAATTCTTGTTGCCTAGCTGGGGAAGAAGCAATAAAAAGAATAGCATCTCTAACTTTTTCTATTTTTGGTTCTATATGTTTCAAACCATCTTGCACGACTAAGTTAATGATATGGCATACACATCGCACATGAAAAAATTGTTCAGCATGAGGGGTAGTCAAATTTTGTTTGAACAATTCAATTGAACTGCTATTAGCAGAATGGTTATCAAAAGTAATACTGAAAACTTTATCAACAATTTCAAACTCCCTAAAAACACCCATTATACATTGAAAAATGTTCATAGCATTATGAGGATACTCCATTAAACGGAAAGCAATAATTTTTTATTCAAATCCAATTGGAATCTCTAAAATGAGCTGTCACAGAAATGTAACCCATATTATTTCGACCACTCCACAAATCAAAAGTAAAAGAGATTAAACTACCAAGTTTCACAATTTCACTTATCAAATTTTTTCTAACTTCAATAAAAGCTTTCAGAGAATCACTTCTGGTTGTATTTCTAGAAACTTTTGAAAAAAGAGGTTGAAGATAATGTTTGACAAAATATTCAAATCTAATATCATCACCAAAAGTAAATGGTTGTTCTCCTGCAACTACATAACAGGTCAATCCCTCTCTCATACTAGATTGAGAATATACGAAATTCGACATACCTATAACCATTCCTTGTGCATTTTTAAATTTCTTAACAATGGTTAAATGATTCCATACCCAAGAGCGACGCCTTTTATCACTTGGCCGATTGGCTACCACCTGTAGGAGTAGAAGGTGTTGCAATGTTTGAAGCTGCTGCAATGTTTGAAGCAGCTTCACCTACAGACTCCCTTCCCGGTGGTAGAGTTGGTCCACCATCACCCGAGTCAGGGTGTAAACCTTCATTGTCAAAACGAATATTTTCAGGATCCATCTCCTACAAAAAACTGAAAACAAAATAGAGAAAATTAGTACTCTAGAATATTAGTTAATAACATCTAAATAAGTTAACAACCTACATGTGCAAAAAAAACTAAACTGCGAAATAATCAGATTTGACCACGAAGTAATCTGTCAAATTTGACCATGAAAATGAGTCAAATGACTCAGCCATTTCTAGAAACTATTTTAGTACAAAATCATTAGATCTGGCCGTTTGGAAACCCTAATTTCAAAAACCATTTCAGAACCCTAGCCAAAAAATCATGTATTGCCAAAAAAGAAAAACCATAGCCACAAATCGCAACAAATAGAAACCCTAAATCCAGATCTGTTCACGTCTGGAGAGGGAAGTGAGAGAGGTACCTGTTGACGTCTGGAAAGGGAAGGGCCAGATCTGTTGACGTCGGTCATCGGAAACGGCCTTAGTCGTCGCGTTTCAGAGACAAATCACTGAACGTAACAGAGGGTTTCAGTTGGGTAAACAAACTCAAATCTAGGGTTTCAAACTTTTAGTCAGGCAAACAAACAACCTCAATCGACTCACCACCTGAACGGAAATGGAAATGGCAGTCGATCTACGGTTTGACTCATCGCCAGACCATTACTAGTCACCATTGAGAGTGAGAGAGACGAGAGGGAGAAATAGATGTTGAGGATCAGAACGTTGAGAGTAGAGAGAATGAGAGAGACGAGAGTGAGATTCAGACGTTGAGAGTGAGAGAGATCGGATTTATCTGTTGAGAATTCCGAACATTGAGAACTCTGAACTCTGAGTGAGACTGTGAGATAGTGAGATTGTGAGAGACAAAGAGAGAATCAGAGATGTGAATGGGCAGAATGGCTACTAGGGCAACATCTCTTGCCCTTTTATATGAACGATATGATCATGTGCGTACGAGATGCCAATAATCCATATGCACCAATAACGGAAAATTCTCGTAAAGTCCTATAATGCATCACTCGAGGGCTGCCCGAGCTATTTTATGAAAATCGGAACCGTCTATCTTTTATGTGGGAGCGATTATATTATTTTTGCCAAAATGAAGTAATTTGGTTATCGTTATATACTTGATTGTTTATAACGTTCATTTTTCTATTAATGAATCTACGTCCTGATGAAGGAGTGTTTAAAACCCGATAGACTCAAAAATTGGTGAGAGTCATTAAAACACTGAGAATAACAACATGAACAGTATGGATCATCATATTTGTTTTGCGATCGTGTGGCTAACGTATATTATATTATAGCAGAATACCTTGGCTCATAACTAACTAAGTTCAATGTATATATTTGAAAGGTAGCTACAGACTCTTTTTCCCGACTGTTCGATCTAAACTGTTACTTCGTACAATTTAACGTCTTATCAAATTTTTCATTCTCACCTAGATAGGTGATAATCGAATGTCGAAAACCACATGATCGGAACACATTCGGTACTTCTAGAGGCATTAAAGTCTTATAATACACTACTTAAGGGCTGCCTAAGCTATTTTTTAAAAATCGAAACTATCTAACTTTTATGTGGGAGTGATTAGATCATTCATGCCAATAATCAAGTAAAATGCTTATCGATATATACTTGATCGGACATTAAAAAAATTCAATCAAACAATGAATCAGCATGCCGATGAAAGAGATTTCAAAATCTGACGCACGAAAAAATTGGATCCAATGATTAAAACACCAAGCACAACAAAATGAACGTAATGAATGGTATTGATCGTCGTGATTGCATTGCAATTGTGTGGCTACTGCTTGATGGCCTTGTTTTTATATAATAGAGCTACATAATATATACTAATTTTTCAATTCTATAACACAAGTTAATTGGTGGCATAGTGGTTTGTCTGACTATGAAAAAACCTAAGGACTTGGGTTCAAGTCCTAGTCAAGCTAACCTTTATTTTCCTTATTTTTACTATGTATTTTTTTTCTTTTTTGTTTGACACTTTTTTCTTATTTCTTGTTAGATTTGGGGTAAATAAAATACGATTCTTGCACGTTTCCTTTCGTATTAAATTACTCTTGCACCATAAATATTTTGATAAGTTTTTTTAATTTTACTTGTTATCTACTTATCTTGTAATGTTAAATTTACAAACCAAAGGTCCAAAGCCTATTTTACTAACAAAAACAAAACAAATATTTTTTACCGAATAAAAATTGGTGACTGCATGGTTTGCTCCTCCCCACACAACCACTCCCCTCACCTTGTTGGCCATCTTCTCCACCAAGTTAGGCTGGCCAGCCTTGTTGGCTAGTTGCTAGGCCAAGTTTACCACCAACCCTTGGCCTCCCATTGTCCTATAAATACCCCATTACCCTTTCAAGTCCAAGGTTACCAAAAATCAAGCAAAAAAGGACACACAAACCCTAATACGCTTGATATTCCCTAATCCTCGCCACCTCCATACACTCATTTTCCAAGCACAACAATCTTCTTCAATCCATTTCAATACCACTCAAGCAAAGGTATAAACTTTTGCCTATTTTCTGTTTTGATCCCTGAGGGGGGGGCTGGTAGGGCCAAGGTTGGTAATCAATACCAGTCTTGGCCCTAAGGTCAGCAGGGTTACAAGAAACTGTGGCCTAGTAATCCCGCGCGCGATGGTCCTACTCAATCGCGCGACAGTTCTGTCTGCACGAGAATGGACCACGTGGGGATGGGGTGCTGGTCTTTTCTTGTTTTCATTATATTTATAAATATTTTGTGAGCATGCTTGATGTTAATTCACTGTTTTGCATGATAAAAATTATAGTTTAGGTCAGCTTGCTATTTCATTTGGTTTGAAATGCCCTTGGGTTGCTTTTGAGTTTGTGTCAGAGCCCAAGCATGCAAAGCAATTCCTGGAGTGTCCAAGGCGATTCTGCGAAGTTCAGGGTGTTGTGCTGTCTAAAAAACCGCGCGGCATTTTAGAAATGCTGCACGACATTTCAGAAAATTCAAGAAAAATCACTCCACCGCGTGGCCTTTTGAAATTTGAAACACCGTCAGGAGGAGTGTCTGGCAGATTCCCATGCATGTCAACCGAGCTGTCAGAGCACGTTTTTCATGTTTTTTGCCTTTGGGGTGCACTCAAAGCATATTTTTACCTATAAATACACCCCTGTTCTTAAAGGAAAAGGACTCCCCCTGATTCTCTCTCTACGACCCCTTACACCTATCACCACCATATACGTGTCTTTCTCTCTCTACATCAACCCACAAGCTGGGATAATACAAAATCAGTCCCAAACTGATTTCTCTCTCTCTCTCTCTCTCTCTCTCTCTCTCTCTCTCTCTACACTCATTCGCTCATAAGTCTCTCAAAACCCAGTCTAAATCAACCTCCACTTTTCCACTTTAAAGCACATCCAAGCCTCGATCAAAAGGTATAAATAATTTCTTGGGCTAAACCACATTTTGGCCTTGAAGAGAGCTCACCGAGGCCCTTCATAGTCCTTCTATACTGGGTTTGGGCCTCGAACAAGCTTTATATTAAAAAAACATGAAAAAATAGTTTCTGCACTGGATACGCTACATCGTGCGGTGCTTTAGAACATCACACAGTGTAGCGTATTGCACTGCGCATCATTTTTAGTATTGTTCATTATTACTTTATTTTCTTTTTCTTTTTCTTTTTTTGCCAATGTTGTTTAAAGATCGTACGGGTACATTCCAGAGTCAAGTTTCATGTTAAAAGTCATCTTTTTGACTTTATTAAATCTTTCAACATTTCGAAAAGCTTTTTACATGGTTTTACATGATAAGATGAACTAAAGGGTCTCGTTAATCATTTTTCAGAGATTTGGAAATATAAAAGACTATTTTGCAGACCTATGGTTTGTTTTGTCATGTAAAAGTGAACTGATTCTGGAATGCATAGACAGGTACACCGCACTTTGTTTCAGTTACACTGTGCGGTGTTTCACATGATATTGACAACCTGCTGTAATGCTGTTATTTCACTTTCTGTACATTGCTAATCCAATTCATACTGTACAGTTCACACCACAAGCACGTCATTATGATATATTATACCCCATGCCCCTTTTCTGTACATGTTGTAAAGTTAGTTTTTCAAATGATATTAAATCCCCCATTTAAAATGCTTAGTAGAGACCGATTTTTACCGGGCAAGCGGGCTGCTTTTTCAACAAAACCTTCCCCACTCGTAACGTGGCTCTCGGATCCAAAATCTCAACTTTTTTGCAAGATTAAAAGCCTTTTTCTCTCAAACAAACTCTCGGTTTCTCGGATTATCCATTTCAAAAATCTAGGTGGCAACTCTCGAGCTCGCTGGTTTGGCAGCCCACACTATCCAAAGATAATAATTTTGCCTCTAAATGTAACCCGATAGTCCAATTGACTTCCTAAGATTTCCATCTAGAAGGTGCGATGATCAAGCGCCCCTTCTAACTGGATTTCTTTGGTTGTTGCCTCGATAGCCAAAAGACACACATGATACCCGACACTCACCCTATCTTTCTAGCGGTGAATGCTTCCCTTTCTGCCCCAAAACGAGACAAACTCCAACGGGGTGACACTTTATGAAACACACGATTTCCCTTTTGAATGACTATGGATGACGATGGTAGTTGGCGAAATCCTTTGGTTGGCCCTATGTGGTTAGCAATTTTTAACGAATTTACCTTGCTCTGTTCGGTCATTCTCTTTCTAACTTTTAAAAGTCATAGGTGAATAGATTTTATCGCACTCCTCAATACTAAGTCTAGCGATCCCAGAACATAAGCCAATTCTTCTAAAAATCACCCCAAATTCTAGCTCCAGATTGGGTCACTCTAGGTTATGAAATGGATTTGATTACTATCTCAAATGAAACGAATAAGCTCTAGGACTCAACAACACCAATTGAGAATCTACAGGATGGTAATGAGGTGTTCGAAATTCAAAGAACACAAAAAATCTTTAAAATGATTAGGCAACGGCTAGGCAACAAACTCGATGTACCATCTCATGATAATCCGAGAAATCTTGAAATGACCGATCATAACTTTCTTATTGCTCTTCGACTCACAAGAGTCAGCGGACAAAACATTAGCAAAGGAAAGACTTCGATACTGAGGATAAGCACAAAGCAATGAGACCGATCCCTCGTAAACTAATTGATCCATAATCAAAGTTTGTCCAATATCAGAAATGAGTAAAACTTCTAAAAAAATTGAGGCCGAGCGTTACGGAACGAATCATCACGTGCCTTCAGAAATGAGGAGTCACAATAGAGTTGAATGCTACTAAGAATAACTACAGCAGGTGAATTCAAATTGAACGTCACCAACAAATAGGTATTGGTAAATATGCCACTATGAGATTTGACTCCAATTACAACATAAGAATTTGAGTAGGGTAACTATTTTCAACAAATAGGCTAGTAACTGCAATATTGAAATCCAAATCAACCAGATTAGTCTAGGCAAGCATATGGATACAAAATGAAAACAAGTTCAAATCATGTGACTTCATAGTTAAGAAGTTAGAATAAATGGTGGCACCAAAGCATGCGATAATAGCAACAAGTCTGAATTTAACGATATCTAAGAAGTTGTATATCATAAAGTATGTGATCGCATATTGAGTTTTATAGGCCGAAGTTGCAACAGAAAAACTTGCATAGGATAACAGTTACAAGTAAATGACGAAATTGGTAGTTGCAACAGGAGGATCTAAATTGACCACAAAAACTTTATCTCAAGCAAGGTAATGTTAACAATAAGACTTCGAATGGAAAACGAGGGCATTTGTCATCAAAAATAACAAATGACTCATAGGATACTTTGGGACAAGAATTTGACTGTTCCCAAAAAATACAAAGAACGATTTTGTGATAATTAACTCAAATGTTAAGAACTACAATAGGTCAACGGTACGACAGACTTACGGAAAACAGACTGCGATAGAATCCCAACTAGATTTCAGCTAGGCCAACGAAAGAAGATAAACAAGGAAGCAATTCTTACAAATTCTGTCACGCCCTTGATTTTCAACATAAATAAATAATCTATTTCAATAATAGATCCTCGCATAACATAAGTAATACCCCAAAAGAGTTCCCATCTGTCCAACTTTACAACCAAGTCTCCAAGTTAAAAGATATACAACTTTGGTACTCCGGCCCTAAACAAACTTAAGTACAAGTACGGGCAAATCCTTCAGTTACAAACGATTTAGTCAAAAGAAATTCAAGAGTAAATAGTTACAAACTCATCTTAGTCAAAAGAAAGTCATTACAAGATGGTTAAGTAACTAAATGAAGTTAGCTTCCAAAAGACTTCCACATCCAAAGAATGCGAATGCATGCAAGCTATTGTCCAGCATTTGAACCTAAAAAGGATGATTCGGTTGAGCTACAATAGGCCAGTAGGAAAATCTTTACCATATCTATGTGCAAGTATGATGATAAGTGCATAGGAAAGAAAACAGGATGAATAGCTCAATCGTTAGATAGCAATCAACTCATGGGTATGCCAACATTCAATACGATCGTTCTAAGACATGCCATGGTCACAATATGCCACATGGTTCACAAGACATTAACAACACTAATAATCTCAACACGACTCGCTACCACCAATCTCCACTGTCTGTATTTCCACCCCTTGCGTTACAGAATAACACCACAAGGGTTACCGTATTACCACCCATTGCGTTACGGAGAACCCTAACAATGTGGATCACCGTATTACCATCCCTTGAGTTATGAGACCCACTTAAGTCTCCTATTACCACCCCTTGCGTTACAAGACCCCCTTTCCCAACTTTCACCCCATACAACTATTTTTTAATTCAATATGCAATCTAAGACTTCCCCATGATCACATTCATTTTCATGCCCTCGATTTTTAACTTAAATAATAATTCATTTCAATAAATGATCCTCACATAATATAGATAATACCCAAAAGAGAGTTCCCAAGAGAAGAGATTTACAACATTGGCACTACGGCCCAAAACTCCATAGTTAGGTAAAGAGAGTGAATTTAGAGGTTACATAATATCTGAAGCTAAAAGAGTTCAAATGAATTTAACAATTTAATCCTTTCGAGAGATCATACAAAAGATGGTAGAACTGCTTCTCGGGGCGGCTTTCGAAATGATATGAAGTCAAGCACGCACACCATGCACTCCATGTCAAGTCCTTGAGATGTACCTGAAAATGATAGGTTGAGCTACACTAGCCCAGTAGAAATCACTATACTCGAGCTATAAATGAGATGATCAATGCACCAAGAGGAACATAGGCAACATTGAGATTTCCATAAGATCGACAATGAGGACATGCGACTTGAAAACCAACTCCATTCTACTATAAGTACCTTAATGATCTCCAAAGTTCTCCACATTCAGTAAGTTATGTGCTTGAATCCCATTTTCGGGCATTTGGGACCCCGTGCATCCCATGTTCATTTCGGCATCACACCCCTTTGGTGGATCCGTGGCTTTCTTGTGCACTTCCGGGCATTCGAGAACCCGTGCATCCCATGTTCATTCTGGCATGACACCCTTTGGTGGATCCGTGGCTTTCTTCGTATTGTTCCTTCATACTCATTCACATTAACCATTTCTTAATCGATCGTTCATAGTGTAAACACCCCAATCTAAATCTCCTGATCGTTTTACGGTTTCTTGTTTCCCCATTGATGAATCGTTTTAAAACAGACTTGAGAATGGAATGGATTGAGCTTAGAGTGTTTGGAACCCCTCTTGAACCTTTTGAACCCCAAAACCCTAAGTCAAAACCCTAACCAAAGTTTGACCAGTGCGCGGTACAGTGGCACCCTCGCGCGATGGAAAGCCTGCCAGGCGTTGGTCAAAGTCAAACACATTGACTGCTGACCCTCGCGCGATGGTTTTCTCCCTCATGCGCCTATCCCGTTCTGTTACGCGATGGTTCTAGCCTGTCCCCATCACCTTTTTGCAGCTGGATTTTGTCATCATCAGGGGGCCTGTAAGCCTGTGGAATCCCGTTTTCCACCAGAACAGCTGTTGTAGACTGCATGGTTGGCACCTCCCAATGTAACCACCCCCCATCACCTTGTTGGAGCCATTCTCCACCAAGCTAGGCTGGCCAGTCTTGTTGGCTGGCTTCTAAGCCTAGTTCTTCATCAACCCTTGGCCCCCCTTTGTCCTATAAATACCCCATATGCTTCCAAAGTTAAGGGGTTAGAACACTTAATATTCCTTAATCCTTGCCATCCTCATACACTCATTTTCTAAGCACAACAATCCTCTTCAATCCATTTCAAAACTACTCAAGCAAAGGTCTACAAGAGAAAATGCTATTTTTGTCGACCTATTTGCGTCGGCAAGGAATGCCGTCTCAAAAAGCTATTAATTGCGTCAGCATCAAACCCCGTCTTAAAAGTTATCCTTTTACGTCCGCCGCATCTCCGTCGCAAATATCTGGTCGCAAATGCGTTTTCTTTTGCGTCTGCATAGTGCGCCCCGATGTTAATAGTAACTTTTTTAGCCAAAAAGGAAGTATGATAGACTATATTTGGCGGGGCACGAAAAGTTCTGTTTCTGCCGCCCCAAATCCCAAATCGTTTCACGCCTTATTACCAATTCCTTTCCCTCATATCTCTCTCTCTCTCTCCTGCAAATCGACGAGCACCGCCACTGCCGTTTGACTTCCATTTCACCTTTCAGGCCCTCCTGTTACTCGACATTCACCACAACATGGGTAAGTCGATCTCTATGTTTATATGCTGTCCCAATTTCTCATCCTTAAACAAATTAGGTTTGCTGCCGTAACTCTCTCTCTCTCTCCCTTTGTGCTAAACAGAGTACGATCGTTCTTTTGCCCTAACTTTTTGCTCCTGAGGTTCAAAGAAGCCATCGTATGCTAATCGAAGACAACGTACGAGAGCACCAAAACGACGACCACGGCCATAGGGGTTTCCGACGAGATTCCACCAAGCAATCCTCAGCTCTCCCAAAAATCCTTTCCAGAAACACCACGCCTTTGCTACTACCACGTGATTCCACCATTGGTATGCTCAAATGGGACCTTTATTCTGCTCATTAATTTCCTATCTCTCACCAGTTGTATGGTTGTGTGTATTTTGAATCCTTATTGCTATTTATCACATGCATGCTACTTTTATTTGGAACCCAGCTCCATTGGGAGTGATTTCAGTAGGACCTTGAAGAGCCCCCAAAAGAACCCAAAGAGATCCCCATATATATTCTTTGAGAAATTTTCCACAGAGGAGTATTAAACTTTTGTTATTGAGATTGAAGAAGCCACTTAGAAATAGAAAAAGGAAAAATCTAAACATACAGTGGGGTCATTTGAGTTTAAAAGAAGTTAACGTTTGTTGAATAGGACATAAATAGTCTAATAAACCGTAATAAAAGAAGAAAAACTGTTTTGGTATCAAAAGAAGCAAAATATAGAACTAGGCTTAGAGTTTATGTTCCTTATAGAAACAAAAACCTAAGGTGAAGTGTATAGTCTCAAAAAGAAGGGAACTTCAGTATTAGTAACAAATTATGGTACTGGTGTGTTTTTTTCTTGGAAATTAGGTTTGCCTTGCACCCTTGTGTCTATGTAATCAATGACCATTTGCACTGACAAAATTCTAACTTTGTTGTATCAAGACAAGGTAGTGTGGAAAGGCGGCCATAGCTAAGAGAAAGGCTAGTAAACGACTTTGCACAATGGCTGATGGCTGAGGCAGTACAAATTAGTTTATCTGAGGTCATACAGGATCCAACACCATGACCACTAGAACACACATCTCATATGACACGACCATCTCAAGCAACGCAACCATCTTAAGCTCCAAATCTGTCTCAGCCAACACCACCACCGTCAAATGAAACGGGTACGTAATATCTTTTTAGAATGGAAGCACATAATAGGCTTTATTTTTTTTCGTTCTTTAACATACCGAAAGTGAATGACATGGAAATCACTATGGTCTCTTCTAATTTCAGACTTTTTGTTGTCAGTGATGTTTATGTTTTCACTCACTATGGCCTCTTCTAATTTCAGACTTTTTGTGGCCAGGGATGTTTATGTTTTCACTGGCTCAATATGCTTTCTTATAGATAAATTCTCATGTATTTAGTTCAATATTATGGTCCTAATGTAATGCATGCACATCAGCACCTGCTAATCATTGGCTCAAAAATTTATCAAATTCAAGAATAAGACAATAAGACACACAATTGATGAATTGACTGCTCATCCTGTTTTGCCGAGATACCATCTCTTTTTATTGCTTTGACATATGATCTCTTCCTTATCCTTATTCGTGGTGGAACAGTTGACTTCTTTTTAAGCTACTTCATCAGCTTTGCGCAAACTCCTAGAGACGGTTGTACTTGGGAGTCTTGTTCCTGGTTTATTGGAAAGAAGGATTTAGTTTTTTGATAGCATGTTATCATTACATTCTCTCTGTGTTCTTTATTTTTGGTTTTATTTGGTATCTAGTCTCACATCATGAGGAAATTAGTTTTAAGCCTTTTATAGCTTTAATAGATTTTACTTGGTTTTGTTTGTTAAGATGATACAGAGACGGGAGCCTTGGTTCCTACCATATAATACCTACAAAAAACAAGATTTAAAATATCTCGATCATGAGACTTGACAACTTGTTAAGTTGCAAAAGGGACATGCTTGTGCATGCAGGTATGCCGGGCACAAATGTGTGCGTCTATAGCAATGATTGCAGCTTCACCACATCCTGAACTATTTCAATTTGAACCTTGAAGCAGGGATTGTTTCATTTGTTTGTAATATCCTTGAGCATTCCGAAATCATAAGTAATTAGCAGTTACTTCCTACATTTTTTGCTTTCTTCAGAAATTTAGAAATTGTTTCATCCGTCTTTGGGGGTTCATAGGTTGCATTTGTCCTGATACTATCATTCATCTACGGGTTGTTTGACTGCCAAATCTGCAAGCTCCAGTTATTTTGTAAGACATACCAGAGTCACTTAGACAATAGAGGTTTGTGACAAAACTTTCTATAACGTGTTAGGAGAGGATGGAGTAGATGGACATAGTTATTGCAAAACTTATGGTGCGGGTGTGCCTCGGAGTGTAGTTTATGGACATAGTTATTGCAAAACTTTCCATAGCTTTGATTTCTTGGTACCCTCTTATTTCTCTCTCCTCTCTCCATTTTAAGATTTAAAAAAAGATTGGGGTAAAATATGGTTCACTCTGATAGACTGTAAGACTTAAATCTGAACTCTCTCCTCATCTCTCTCTTTCATAATGACGAATTTGCAATACTTGAAGGTACTATTGGTTCTCTTTCACATATTTTGCTTAATCTGCACTTTTGGGGCTTGGTAACTGAATTTCCCTCGAATTTTTCTGTTCAGAGACCCCTTATTTTTTATGGTAATGAGTTACGATACATTTATCAAAAGCAATCGGAGTGGATTGTGTCCGATAAAATCTTGAGGGTGAAGACATGTCAAAATTTGGTGGAGATGATCGGGTATATAGTTAATGTTTGTTTTTTATTTTTTATTGGCATAGTTAATGTTAATTGATAATTGTTCTATTTATGGGCATAATCATTCTGTTCAGGATAGTGGCCATGTGGAGCCTAAGCTACTACACCCTAAGCTCCTTGACCTTAGCTTGATCTATCTTCCCACTTCCGTTTGTTTGTCTTCTTTCTTCTTATGCTGCTTTTTCCATTGTCCTCCATGGTTGTGTTCTTTGACATTTTATGAGCTTGACTATTTAGTTTGTACTTTGAGTTGACTTTGCGCGACGTAAACAAATTGATAACATAAGCTTTTCCGATTGTCCTTTGGACTCCTGTTTGTTAGCAGGGAGCTTCTTTGTCTCTCTCTTGTAACACCAAATAGTAAGAAGAGTTGAAAAGCAACTTTCTTGCGGCCCTACATGCAGTAGTTGGTGATCAATAGTTTCCTCTGCTCCTTTGTGTGTGCAGCCCTAGCTTGTGAACCCCTACAGACCTTAATCATACATATGTGGTGGTCTGTTTTCAATGTTTTGCGAGGGTGCTATCCATATAAAGAAAAATACTTTGGAAGGGACCCGACTCTTCCATTGCCTTCCATTAAATAACCATTAGGTAGCTGGAAAGATGCGAACATATCTACAAACCTAAATTGAGAGCATAAATGAATTGGAGGGGCTCAATTAAAGTCATGGCGAAACAAAATATGGACGGATACAGAACAAGAGTCAATAGGTGTCGGATTCAGACCGAAAGCTTCTTGAGGCTCCTAGTTGTCAGCTGATTACCACAGCTGTCTACGCCAATCCCAATGGTGGTTTTGCAATTTTTATTACGTAGCAGTGTATCTCCATAAAGTCTCTTGGTAGAGCAGGGAAATCAGTAGAGATGAGTTTTGCTAGACTTGGTTCAAGGTGACTTGGTTGTTAGGGAAAATTGTCAGATTAGGCATAAACTCTTCCTATTTCTAAGTTGATTTAGTTCATGAATCTGGAAGGGGATTCATGGAAGTAAAGAGTAAAATTGTGAAAAGAAAAGAAAACAGTGAAAAAAGAAAGAAAAGAGAAGCATCAGTGAATCTATCCGTACTTGGCGTTAAGTTTTGGGAACTTTAACCACAGTCCAATATCGATTTGGCGCTCAAACTTTTCGCGTTTGGCGCTATTTACACTTTGCAAATTTTGGGAGTTGTTTCCCTCGATTGAAGTACCCAATCCCACTTCTCAAAAAAAACAAAAAAAAAACCCCCTCACTTTTCTCTTTTCAGAGGAGATTCAAGTAGAAGATTGAACAATTGTTTATTCCTTGATAATTTATGTTTCAGGAGAGGGCATTCTTCTTCGATTGTTACTTGGAGAGGAAACCCAATATGGCAAGCGTCCTTTTCTGATAGGTATGCTTCGCTGTTCTAGGGCTAATTAGAGAATCCAATTTTGGTTAGACTTCTTTTGTTGTATAGGTAAGGGATCTATTTCATCTGGATGTTTGAAATTTAAATAGGTTAAAGTCATATGGGAAAGGAGGCAGCCATGGCTTCAGCATCACATTGAAGTCGAGGACACGAAATAGATGTGTGAGAAACTCTTTTAGGTATATTTAATTGGGCTTTGTTTGAGTTGCTTATTTTGGCTCTTTTCTGGGTGTACTGAAAAATTTATTTACTCACAGGGTGCACATTCACTACCCCACCCATGTACAGCCCTCAAGGTTGAATCTATCTCCATCACTATTTATGCATATATGTACATTGCTTGTAATTGAAAAAGGGAGATGAGTTTTCTAATGTTTTGTGTTTAAGAACAAGTCACAAATGGAACTAGAACTGCCAATGCTCTTTCTTGGTTTGATGGTCAAAGGGAAATCAATGGGAACAGAGACTTTCATTTCTACTTCTAAACATAAGGTACTCTTGCCCAACAATTACTATTGATTCAACGACACATTTGATTCTCACAATTTTTTTTTCTTATTACCTCACAATAGTTAAGTTGCTCAAATTGCCCTATTTACTTTTGCAACAAAAAAGCTAGTGGAGACTGGAGAATGAAGATTCAGATTTGGAGCATTTTGGTGATCATGTTCAGAGATCGTGTTTGGACGTGGTTTACGGTATGTACAAATATTCTAAGTTTATATTTTTTGTATGTTCAAGTTCTGTGTCTATTTGGGGTTTGACTGTGTATGCTGGCTGTGTTTTGTGTCAAGGAGCGGTTGAATCTCATGGTCATATGTTCTTTGCTTGCCCGTTTGTTGCCCAGGTATGGCAAAAGGTTTTGAAGCTTTTGCTTGAATGTGGTGTTACTTTCTTTGGTTTTGATCTGCCTTTTGCAATTAATTGGGGAGTGTTGCATTGTTCTGATAATTCCTTGAGGGACACCTTGTTTAAACTAAGTATTTCAGTTGCAATATACTATTTACAGAGGGAAGTAAACAGTAGAATTTTTGGGAATAGAAGCATGGATGTAATTCCTTGGCTGATTGGATTATGGAGTAGGTTCAAGCGCGTTCGTGTTCTTGGAGGAATTTCTCCAATTCTGCTGACAATCTTTGTGTTTAGAAAGCGGGATCTCTAAGTATGTTCGGAAGTAAGCAGGCTCAGCTGGGTTGCCGAGTCTGGGATATCCTTGGATGCCTATCCTTGGCATATGATTGTAGACACCTCCCGGACGGGGCATCGCCACACAGTTGTATCATCACTGTGTTTGCTCGATTGGTTGCCCGCTTCATAAACCAAGATCGTGGATACTTCCATGGCTAGAGGTATCGCCACACGATAGCGGTTATCATCAAAACAGAGTCGCCACCTAGTTTGTTAAAGCTAGGAAAATAGATAGAGATTCTGGATACGGAAGCCAAAAGTACAGTAAGGGGAAGGTGTTAGGCACCCCTCTCTGCCTAGCCGTGAAGCTAGCCCATAATCATTCAACATAAGACATATAGATGCTTTATTCAATTCCATACACGTAGTCTGTTTTTATGCCTTAAACAGTTAATAAGGTGAGCCGAGACTGTAAATAAGCATGCATCAGAAAGCAAGAAACAAAAAAATCTGTGCCAGCAAATCGATCACTCGGCCGGCGAATGGAAGTCGCGGCCGAGGGATCACACTGGGTCAATGTACCGGCCGAGGCATCGAAGCCCTGGCTGGTGTTCTTCCTCACCCCAGACAGAAAACTAACAGACGATCAGAAAGCTACGATTAATGACAAAAAACATTAAATAAACCAAACTAGAGGCCGTTGGGCCTCACCACCTTGATCCCTCAGTTGCTTAATTGCTTCGGATCAATGGGGATCGACTGATTGATTGCTACTTGGACGAAACCCTAGGGCTAGGGTTTGGAACTTCGGGGTTGGATCGTCAGATTGATGCCCGCCTTCGGGAGATTAGGGCTTTTGTAGAGAGGGATTTTGGGAGTATATAGCCAGAGTCTCGTGGCTTGAATCTATATGGATCTCAGGAATTTCGTCTATTTGGGTGTATCCGAGGGTCTCTTTATATAGGCAAGGGGGTGACTCACTCGGTCCAATCAAATCACGGGGTTGCAATTGCACTTGCATTGCAACTCAAACTCTTCATTGCAATCTCTGAACGTGGCCCGAATGCATCCGAGAGGCGGCGGGATTGGATCAAACAACCGAGAGAAGGTTCGAGAGTCTGGAAAAAGGCCAATGTGGCGGTCGAGCAAAGGATATGGCGGCCTGGAAATGGATGTGGCGGCCGAGCCATTGATCTGGCGGCAGAGGCTTCGATCTCTCAGGGAGATTTTTGGTGCAACAGGTTGCTCGGGTGAGGAATGGATGTTGAGGCCGTGATATCGATGTTACGGCCGTCCGATGGATTTTCCTAACACACTATCTTTCTGTCTGAAAGGCTATTTGGCTCTGGATTGGGTCCTCTAAGTGGCTCAATGTTCGAACCATAAGTCCAGGGGTTTCACAAGAAAGCAATCAGCAATCATCGAATCCGTATCATCATCGGGATGGTCCCAAGGTGGGAGTTGAAATAATCGTTAGGCCAAATTGGGGTGTCTACAGATGCCCCTCTTTGACTGAGCTCAGACGGATCCCGAGACATGTTTGAGTAATAGTCAAAGCTGTAAAAGCAACTCAATTTGGTTTAACCACTATTCTAAGGGTTTTTGAAAAAAGGTTTTGTTATGGTCGGGCCGGGAGGCTGCCTACGTATTCCTCAAGGGAAATTCAGACCAATCGTAGTTCAAAGGGCAATAATAAAAAAAGAAAAAGTTTGGAGGGTTAGAGACAGAAGACGTACCTTCGGGCTTGAACAGCCGTAGTGCAACGTACCTGGGTATTGCCAGGGTTTGGCGGAAAGTAGTTGAAGGAGCACAGGGCTGCCGGAGAAGTTTTTGCGGAGAGTTACCTTTAGTATTTTGGGGTAGATCAGTACATGGCGGGTGTGTTTGCTTTTCTTGATCATCCTTACTTTGACTGAGGGGAGCTCGGTAGAGTAGCCTATCCTTGCGAATGAGCTGGAAGGAATTGATAAAGTTGGGGCGGAATCCAAGCCATCTGCGGGGATGAATCGGATGCCAGTTTTGAGATAAGGGGTAGAACCCAAGTCATCTTCCGGAGATGAGTTGGATGCCGTTGTTCGAGATGCGAGAGGCGCGGGGCCAGTGACTGAAGCACGGAGTGTTGTGAAATGAAGGAACCGAGGCGCGGAGCCGATTTGTCAGGCGGGGAGCTTGAGGTATTGAAGCTTTGATTGGACCGAAGCGCGGAGCTGGTTTTGGTCATAAGGTGAGAGCTTAGGAGATGGAACCGAAGCGCGGAGCTGGTGTTGATAGTTCAAAAATCTTTGCCTTCCGGAGGTAAGAACTTGAGAGGTTCGAGCTTTGGTGTGATTGAAGCGAGGCGTAGAGCCAGTTGTATTCTGATGGTCTGTGCGCGGAGCTTTCTCATCATAAAGATTTGGCTTTGAGCCCAAGGATCGAGGTTCTTGACCGATCAATAAAACCGAGGCGTAGAGCCGGTTGATTGCAAGATAGACCTGCGAGTGAGTGACAGATGCAAAGCATAGCATGTATGTATGATAGTGTTTGTTAGATGTGAATAGCTAAGGTGATAGTGATGATTATGCAGACTCGATGTGTTTGATTCAATATGTGCACGGGCCCGTGCGTGTGTGTTTGATATAAGCTTAGAGCTTCTTTCAAGTTCTGGACTTGAGCAATTAGAGCGTAGAGCTCGAGCATTTGGACGGCAGAATCCAAGCGTTCCAAGTACAGGCTTTGAGCATCCAGTACGCAGTGGTTGGGCATTCAAGCGTAGAGCTTGCGCATTCAAGTGTAGAACTTGAGCATTCGAACGTCGAGTTCGAGCGTCCAGTACACAGTGGTTGGGCATCCAAACGTAGAGCTTGTGCGTTCCGATAACAGGCGTGGAGCCATTGAGTAATGGGCTTCGAGCCGCATAAGTGGTGGGCTTCGAGCTGCTGAGTCGATAACAAGCGTGGAGCCGTTGAGTAATGGGCTTCGAGCCGCATAAGTGGTGGGCTTCGAGCCGCTGAGTCGATAACAGGCGTGGAGCCGTTGAGTAATGGGCTTCGAGCCGCATAAGTGGTGGGCTTCGAGCCACTGAGATAATTACGGCGTGGAGTTAGATAGTTACGGCTTCGAGCCAGTTGAGAGATGGGCTTTGAGCCATTGAGTTGATAACAGGCGTGGAGCCGTTGAAATAATGGGCTTGAAGCTGCCGAATTGATGATCGTTGATTGGGGTGGCGTAGAGCCTACTGAGATAGCTTGTTACGGCATAGATCCAGTTGAAGTGGTTACGGCTTTGAGCCAGTTGGGATAGCTGAGTCTGTAGAGATAATGACCGCGTGGAGCCAGCTGAGTGAACGTAGAGCTGCTATGATGATGGGCTTGGAGCCGCTGAATTGATAGTAGGCATGGAGCCTCTTGAGCGAGCATAGAGCCGCTGGTAGTGAATGCGGGCATGGAGACATCATGATAATAGGCTTCGAGCCTCTGAGTAGGCGTGTACAGGCTTGGAGCTGTGGAGATGATGGTCATGGGCTTGGAGCCATTGAGAAGCGAGGCGCTGAGATGATAGCTTGACGGTGGGCTTAGAGCCGTTGAGATGATAGATATAGGCATGAGGCCGCGGAGATGTGGAATCAGTGAAACAACAATCGTGGCTTCGGGCCATTGAATGGTGGGCTTGGAGCCACTGAAGAGGCATGCAACTGCTGACGTGGGCGTGGGGCTACTGAGTGATAGTGATCTCATAGAGTTGTTAAGTTTACCAGTGTGGAGCCTGTTAAATAGCTTGGTGGCGATGAGCTTTGGTCAATGGTTCGTGGAGAGAGAACTTCATTGTGCTTAGGTGTGCCCCCAAGGCTAGTTCTGATCATATTGTATTTGCTCGGAGGTGCCCCCAAGGCTGATTTAGTCAATGCTTCTATTGGTTATGGACCCAGAATAATAGCTTGAGTTAGTGCACTGAGCAAAATCCATTGGGGTTTGAAGAAAATTGATTGGAGGGCCAAAAGATCGATCTCTCGGCCGAATAATGGATGTCTCGGCCGAGCTATAGATTCGTCAGCCGTTTAATCGCTTCGATTCCAGACTGTTATAAAAGCCGAGCCTTCAGCATTTTGTTTTCATTTTCCTCCCTCTTTCCTTCTTTGTTCTCTTTCCTGTGAGGACCGTACCGAAGACTCATCGTCTTCCTTGCTTTGCTTTGCTCTCGTTGAGTTCGAGAGATGGATGACGCGTGGCCAGCGATCGCGGAGGGAGCCCGCGCTGCCTTTGGTGCTGTCTTGCTGCTTGATTAGAGACCCTTGCATGGGTGGCTTGCTTCCGTGACGCGGAGCTTCCGAGGTGGCGCTTGTACGCGGTATGATGATTTTTCTGAGCGGTGTGATGTCTCTTCTGCACCGCAGTACTTCTTTGGTATACGTTGCCCCGGGGGTATCCTTTCCCTTTCTGGCTAGTCTCGGCGTTCGGACCGCCAGAGGGTTCGGCATCCTCTTCTCCTTTTCTTCTTCTTCTTTTTTTTTTCGCATATGTTAGCTTGACAGAAACCGATGTATAGCTTTGTTTAGGAAATGCGAGATGATTCACCTTGTGATGTAAAAAGCTTTCGTTATGTGAAACAAAATCTTTTGCTCTGTTATATGATTGTGTATGCTGTTGTTCCCTGTTTGTGCTGGCCCAAAATTGGTTTGACAGAAATCTTAACTGAACCGTGGAAGCTTTCTGTGAAAAGATCGTTTTGGCGGCCGAGCAGTCGATTCCGCGGCCGAGGGATCGATCCATCTGCCAGATTTTTGACCTGAGGTCAACCTTGATTTTCGTGGGCTGTGGCATCGATCCTTCGGCCGTTAATTCGAAGTGCCGGCCGTGATACCGACTAGTTCTGTAGCGAGTTTTAGAATCCGATTCCGATTCGAACTAAGACTCATCCTAGCCTATAAGTATACGTTCTACGACCTCGATGGTATTTGTCAGCAACAATTTTATGGCGCAACCAATCCTTGATCAGTGGTTGAATTCTTTTAACGGCCTCAACCGTTTGCACTTTAGGTCATTTGGTATGGATTTCATCTTCTTCCTTCGCCAAATTCCTGTGAATTTTGCTTTTCTTTGGGCAGCCACTAGCTTGTGGGACCCTGCCTTCCATGACTTTCGATTTAGAAGAGAGGAACTGTGTCCTACCATCGAGGAGTTTGCAGCTATCATGGGTCATTCGGGTAGAGATGGTCTCATTATTCCTAACCCTTTGTTTAATCGGGGCAGTCTCTTGAAGGATTTACTTCAAATTTCAAGACATGAAATTAGGTTTTTTCATGGTAAATGGAAGGTTGGAAACCTTCCAGCTTGTCCAGCGTTTTGGTACCGCTGAAGCTCATCGTCAAATTCCTCAACAGAAGGCGTGCTTCCATGCGTTGTGCATTTGTCTCCTTCATTACTACTTGCTTGGACCTTCCTCTAGCCATGCTGATTCTATGCTGCTTGACTTTGCCCAACAGGTGGGACATCGTGTAGGTTTTGCTGGTTTAGTGTTGGCAGAGACCTTGATGGGTCTTGACATGGTAAAGGGTGATCCTACGGCCCAGTTTTCAGGCAGCCGTTTGTTGCTACAGGTTCGCTCTTTACCTGTTTTTCTTTTGCTAAATTTATCTTTTCGCTCGTCTCTCTTTTGTTTTGACTCACATGTTCTCACAGCTCGAAATTTTCCCTTGTTTTCCATAGGTATGGCTTTATGAGAAGCTGAAGGTGTGGGATGTGCCGGAGCGGCTGCCCTATAGTTTAGATCCCTGCGTGGAGCATCGTGTGATCAAACAATTTCCCACTGAAGCTGCTTGGAAAGCATGGATGGAGACTAGAAAGGGGGATAGGATCCAATGGGTTTGCCCCTGGTATGGTATAAAGAGCATGACTGTAAGTACCATGAACCATTTTGGTGTAGCAGTGATTGGTGTTACTCGAGTTTCCTTCGATTTTCCTGCTCGTTTCCAGAGGCAGTTTGGGGCTGCACAGGTCCAAGTTTTGGGTGACCCAGAGTATGCTGTTTCTAAGGTTCATGACGCCAGTCTTCGTCGTAATGTGCTTCGTTTTTGGTCCAATCGAGTAATGCAAGAGGTTGCTGAAAACTTTGTTGACAAGCTATCGAGCTCGTATAAGCGTTGGTTAGAGAAAAACCTTTTGAAGGACAAGAGTGCAAAGAGAAGGAAGACCTAGAGATTGACACTTTGTTTATGCTTTTTGAAAGACTTGTTTTATTCTAATTTCCATAGATTGAGAATTGTTTGAGCATACTTTCCTTTTTCCTTGGAAATAATAAAACATTTGGTTGTTTCATTTTGAGAATGTTGTTGCCATGGTTGGACTTTTAACATGCTTTAGGATAGACCTAGAAATTTGGAAGTGATAACAATAGCAGTGGCCGAATCTCGATTCAGAGATTGCCTACGTATCCCGTAGAGGGAATCAGGCCATAAACGTAGTTCCAAGATGATTTGTTTTGTTTTCGGCTGGGGTTCACTCGAGTATTTTTCCTCTCCTTTTATGCTCTTGATTTTGCCTAAACCGCCCTTGTGGGTTTTCAGTCTAGCGAGCGCTTTTATTTATGCCATAGTTTTTGCCTATGCCGCTCTTGCGGGTTTTCGACCTAGCAGGCTGCTCTAATTTTTGCTTGGGTTCGCCCACCCTTGTGGTTTTTGACCCAAAGAGCATCTCTCAAGGGTAATACTTCCTCAGCTTGTCAATGTTGACTGGCGTTGCGAATTCCATTCCATCCAAATCTGCAATATAAGCTGCTCCTCCAGATAGTATGCGCTTGACAAGGTAGGAGCCTTCCCAGTTTGGTTTAAACTTGCCCCTTGGGTCAAAAACATGGCGACGGATGGCATTGAGTACCATATCCCCTACTTTGACATCTCTTGGTTTCACCTTTTTGTTGAATGCTCGTGTGATACGACGTTGATACCCTTGCACATGGTATAGTGCCCTCAGCCTCCTTTCATCCAGTAGTGCTAACTCATCGTAGCGGTTTTGAACCCAGTCCTCTTCGATCATTCCAGTTTCAGCTAGTACCCTTAGTGAGGGCAACTCTAATTCGATAGGTAATACAGCCTCCATTCCATAGACTAGAGAGTAAGGGGTAGCCCCAGTTGAAGCCCTTTCAATTGTGCGATAGCCCCATAACGCTAGAGGTAACATTTCTGGCCAGTCTGTATAGGTGTCAGTAGTTCTTCGTAAGATCTGCTTGATGTTCTTGTTTGCAGCTTCAACTGCTCCATTGGTTTGAGGTCGATAAGTAGATGACCGATGATTTTTTATCCCAAATTCGGTGAAGAGCTTCCTCGTTGCCCCTTTGAAGTGTGATCCGTTGTCGCAGGTGATCTCGTGAGGTACACCATACCGATAGATGATATTGGTGCGGATAAACTTGGCCACATGAGTAGCTTTGAGAGTAGGATAGGAAGCTGCTTCTACCCATTTGGTGAAGTAGTCAATGGCTACTAGAATGAACTGGTGCTTATATTTTCCTTTTGGATTTATGCTTCCAATGACGTCTATCCCCCAGGTGGAGAATGGCCAAGGGGATGTCATGCTATATAGCTCGGTAGTGGGTATACGCATGCGATCAGCGTGAGTTTGGCACTTGAAACATCGACGGACATAGTTAGCACAGTCAGCCTCCATGGTGGTCCAGTAATACCCTTGACGCAGGATTTTCTTTGCCATTGTCGCTCCACTCATGTGTGGCCCGCAAATTCCTTCGTGTATTTCCTCCATGATCTTATGGCTTTCTTCTGTAATGACACAAAGTTGATTGGGGCCCAAATGTGCCCTTCAATATAGTATTCCTCCACAGACTATAAACCAGGTGGCAAACTTTCGTAAAGCCATTTGGTCCTTTGAGGTGGCTTCAGGGGGGTACTCTCCCTTTTCCAGGAATTTCTTTACATCTTCATACCATGGTTTTCCATCATCCTCACCTTCTTCAGTCAAGGCACATTTGCATGCGGGTTTGATCTTTTGTTCGATCATGAAAGGCTGCATTGTAAACCCCAGGGGTATCTCAACCATAGAGGCTAATGTTGCTAATGCATCTGCGAATCGATTGCTTATTCGCGGGGTGTGTGTGAAGACGACAGAGTCGAATTGCAGAATTAGAGACTCTAGCACAGAATGGTATAGCTTCAGAGTTTCTTCCTTGACCTTCCAGTCTCCTCTTGCCTGGGATGCCACTAGGTTCAAGTCTCCAATGACTTCTATCCTTTTTGCCCCTAGTTCCAGGGCTGCTTCCATTCCAGCAATGCAGGCTTCGTACTCGGCTTGGTTGTTAGTGACTTCAAACCTCAGTTTGTATGACAAAGGAATATGAGAGTCGCTCGGGGAAACTAACAGTATCCCTATGCCATATCCACATTGGTTTGATGCTCCATCGAAATAGAGCTGCCAGGTGTCATCTAGGAGACATAAGATGTCTTCGTCTAGGAACATGAAGTCTTCTGCCTCGGCCTGTGTCACAGGGTGATTTGCCAAGAATTCTGCCACGGCCCTTCCTTTTACTGATTTCCTTGTCATGTATCTGAGATCGAATTCTGCGAGCAGCAGCAACCATCTAGCCAACCTTCCAATAAGTGTTGGCTTCTCGAAAAGATATTTGATTGGGTCTAAGCGAGAAACCAGTACTACCGAATGTGCCAATAGGTAATGCCTTAGTTTCCTTGTGGCCCATACTAGCCCCCAGCAGGTTTTCTCGAGGGGAGTGTACCTTGCTTCATAATCCATCATCTTTTTACTGAGGTAGTATATGGCGCACTCTACTTTGGTGTCGTTTTCTTGTGCTAGCATGCATCCCATGGAGGTTTCTATCACTGAGAGGTACAGAATCAATGGTTTCCCAGGAATGGGTGGTGACAGCACAGGTGGGTTCTAAAGATACTCTTTGATTGCCTCGAAAGCTTGTTGACAATCTTGATTCCACTCGAAATCATTTCCTTTCCTCAAAAGTTTGAAAAGAGGCTCACAGGTGGTTGTAAGTTTAGAGATAAACCTGCTGATGAACTGCACCTTTCCCAGAAAACTCCTTACTTCCTTCTCTGTCTTTGGTGGCGACATCTCTATGATAGCTTGTATCTTGGAAGGGTCTACTTCGATTCCCCTTTAAGTGATGAGAAATCCCAACATCTTGCCAGCTATTACCCCAAAAGTGCATTTTTGAGGATTAAGACGTAGCTTGTATTGCCTAATCCTCTCAAAGAACTTTTGAAGTGCTTCATAGTGTCCTTCCCTTTCCCTTGATTTGACTATCATGTCATCGACGTATACCTCAACCTCTTTGTGCATCATGTCGTGCAGCAGGGTTGTTGCCATCCTTTGGTAGGTGGCTCCAGCATTCTTTAGTCCGAATGGCATTACTCGGTAGCAATAGGTTCCCCATGGTGTGGTGAAGGTGGTCTTCTCTCTATCCTCAGGAGACATCAGAATTTGATTATACCCAGAAAATCCATCCATGAAAGATAGCAGTGCATGTCTTGCGGTGTTGTCTACAAGCTCGTCTATGTGTGGCAATGGAAAATCATCCTTTGGACTGGCTTTGTTGAGATCTTGGAAATCCACACAAACCCTGATTCCCCCAGTTTTCTTTGGTACTGGAACAATATTGGCTACCCATTGTGGATATTCGGTGACTATGAGAAAACCGGCATTGATTTGTTTGGTGACCTCCTCTTTTATCTTTAAGACCCAATCAGGGCGCATACGTCTTAACTTTTGTTTAACAGGTTTTGCATTAGGATGGAGAGGAATTTTATGCTGAACAATTTCGGGGTCTATACCAGGCATGTCCTCGTAAGACCAGGCAAAAACATTTTTGTATTCTTTTAGCAAAAGGATTAGTTTTTCATTTTCTTGAAAAGATAGTGTTGTACCAATTTTAACCATTTTGGGTTCATCTTTAGAGCCCACGTTTGCCGTGATTATTTCCTCAGAAAAAGGTTTAGCGTGCCTTTCCTCTTCTCTCTCGATGAATTCTAGAATTTCTTATGGAACTTCTTCCTCGAAAATTGGATTGTCAGAATCCATGCAGTTAATCATAGACAAAGTGAAATACTCCAAATCTTCCTTCTCATTGTTAAAATTGTCAAAAGACATTTCAAAATCAAACTCAAAACAAATGTTATGTTTTGGTACTTTAACTAGGTTTTCCTTACTAAACTCAGTAGTTTGAGAAGATGAAAAACTAGACTCGGATTGAGTTGACTCGAAGCCGGAATCGGAATCAGAACTAAGATCAGAGTCAGCATTTTTTATTTTATATTTTAAAGTGTGTTCCACAGTCCAGTTAGGGTAGGCCCCTTTTTCAGCATCCACAATCAGCTCAGAGTAGTCTTTTTCATCATCAAGGTTGATCATCAGCACTTCACAGTCACTTTGATTTGCACTTTCATTACTGTCATCCTGCAAGTCTTGGAGGGCCATTTGATTTGCTATTGCCGTTGTTTCTTCTAGTTGAGCTTCAATTTCCACTTTGTCGCTGTTGTCGATTCTTCGTGTACCAACAAATCCCAACCAGTTACCAAACCTATCCGTGATGGGGTGGATCACCCTCATTTCATGGTTGGTGACCCTTTCGTCAAAGAGTAGGTTTAGTGATATTTCGTCCAGTGGATCATTGTCAACAGACTCTTCTTCCTTGGCTTCGTCAGATTCAGAGTTGTGGACTTCATCGATTGGCCAATAGTCATCGGTGGGTGCGTAAGGATCATAGAAATAAATTGGAACCCTGCCAAATCCTTCTTCCACTTCTTCTTCATAGATTTTTTGCGAACATGACATGGTTGTCTTCAATGATGGCTATCATAGGCCTTGGTTGGCCCTCCGGGGTGATGTATTTGGAGGGATCAAATTCCTTGACAGCAAAGCAGGGCAGACCAGACAGCTTAATGACAGTTTGAAAGTGCGAATCAATCATGAACTGTGATGTGGCCATTTTTTCCTGAAAAGATTTTTGTTTAAGTTAGCTTAGTTTAACTTACCACTTTCATTTGATAAAAGACCCTTAAGGTTTCAACCTGCAAAAGAGAACTTTACAACATACATATGTACAATGGGTGTGAGGAAGAACTCTCATAAATATATGCACGTAGGTTCCTAGTCGGTAGGTTCCTGCCTTAGTTTGATAGGTTCTATGGCTTTTCTAAACACATGTAAGGTCTTGGTAGTCTCAGGGTGCTCCGTTGTCAAAGGGCACCAATCCTTTCACCATCCCATCATAGGCGGCAATTGGGTGATTCCCTTTTTGATATACCATAAGGTACAAGTGACTGTGGAGTTTGCTGGAACCCCTAACATAGCCCATGTCATGCCGGGATATTAGGTGAACTCAACGATGCTTGCCTACTTGATGCATATGATAAATGAATTAAATAAGGCATGTATTAGTCTTATGTTGAACTTTTTGGTTATGGCTCTCATGTCCCCAGCAGAGTCGCCAGAAAACTGTAGACACCTCCCGGACGGGGCATCGCCATACAGTTGTATCATCACTGTGTTTGCTCGATTGGTTGCTCACTTCATAAACCAAGATCGTGGATACTTCCATGGCTAGAGGTATCGCCACACGATAGCGGTTATCATCAAAACAGAGTCGCCACCTAGTTCGTTAAAGCTAGGAAAACAGATAGAGATTCTGGATACGGAAGCCAAAAGTACAGCAAAGGGAAGGTGTTAGGCACCCCTCTCAGCCTAGCCGTGAAGCTAGCCCATAATCATTCAACATAAGACATATAGATGCTTTATTCAATTCCATACACGTAGTCTGTTTTTATGCCTTAAACAGCTAATAAGGTGAGCCGAGACTGTAAATAAGCATGCATCAGAAAGCAAGAAACAAAACAAAGCTGTGCCAGCAAATCGATCACTCGGCCGGCGAATGGAAGCCGCGGCCGAGGGATCACACTGGGTCAATGTACCGGCAGAGGCATCGA